>CAUYRT010098058.1:0-15973 GCA_963574885.1 Lepilemur ruficaudatus
AAAACTTAAAGTTAACACAATTGTTGATCAAAAGGGAAGCAGAACTTAAATATTTAGAAAATTCTTAGCCTATCCGTATTGGGAAACAAGAAAGCTTGTTTGGGAGAGAACATGAACGGTGTGGCCAAATTTGATAAAGTGATTAGTTTGGATGGACCATCTCAACCTAAGCTAGGAGATGTTCATAGAGACAGTGGGGAGATTAGACTGACATCTAAACAGAATCCAGGACCTAGGCCGGGCATAGTGGCTCACACTTGTAATCCTAGCACTCTGGGAGGCCGAGGTGGGAGGATCACTCGACTTTAGGAGTTTGAGACCAGCCTGAGTAGAGACCCCGTCTCTACTAAAAATAGAAAGAAATTAGTCAGACAACTAAAAACATATAGAAAAAATTAACCGGGCATGGTGGCACATGCCTGTAGTCACAGCTACTCGAGAGGCTGAGGCAGAAGGATTGCCTGACCCAGGAGTTTGAGGTTGCCATGAGCTAGGCTGACGCCACGGCACTCTAGCCTAGGCAACAGAGTGAGACTCTGTCTTAAAAAAAAAAAAGAAAAGAAGAATCCAGTACCTACTGTCCAAGACAATAGAAGAATGACCCTGAAGGCATCTTGGGAGATCATGGGGATGCTCCTGTCATCACCGGCTCAGAGTGCCAGGGCCTCAGGAGCAGAACAATTTCAAGGCTCCACTCCTTAAATACCTGTGCTGAGTTCCTTGGCTGCCCCAGGTTCAGTTCCAATGGGCCCAGGTGCATAGTGGGTCTCAGTAGCTGCCCTCCAGAGGGCACAGATAGTAAACCTTGGCAGCGTCCACAAGGTACCATCTCTACCAGCATACAGAGTTCACGAGTTATCAGGGCATGGTTACCTCCATCAAGATTTCCAAGGATGTAATTGCCAAGAGCCTTGGCCGTGTGACTGAGACAGAGGCCTGCTATGAGGGCTGGGTCATTGCAGAGAGTTCCCGCTAGGTCAATGCCTAATGAATCTTCCCCTGAGACCTCAGACTAATAGAGCCTCCCACGTGTAAGTCCAGCCTGGGAGAGCTGCAAGGCACCTGCTACAACCCATGAGGGCTACAGCATGGGCTACGCCCAGCAAAGCCATGGAGGTAGGGCCATCTGGAACATGGAGGACCCGACTCCTGCCCCAGTGTGTCCAGAAGGCAGCATACAAACCAAAGAAGATTATTCTCAAGACTTAAGATTTAACATTGTTGGACTTGTTGGGTTTCAGACCTGGGATCTGTTACCGCTTTCTTCTCTCCTGTAATGGGAGTGCCTAGCCCACCACTGTATTTTGGAAACACATTAACATGTTTGATGTCACAGTTCACAGCTGGAGAAATTTGCCTCAGGATGAATTGTACCTTGAGTCTCACCCAAGTCTGATTTAGATGATATTCAATATTTAGAAAAGACTCTGGACTTTAGACTTTTGAGTTGATGCTAGAAAAAATTAAGAATTTTGAGGTTATTGGGATTGAATGAGTGTTATTTTTCATATGAGAAGGACATATGAGGGCCAGGGGCAGAATGCTATGATCTGAATGTCCGTGTCTTCCCAAAATTCACGTTGAAATTCTTATCACCAAGGTGATGGAATTAGGAGGTGGGGCCTTTGGGAGGTGATTAGGTCATGAAGGTGTAGCCCTTTTAAAAGCCACCTGAGAAAGACCTCTTCTTGTTCCTTCCACCATGAGGGGTACACAGAGAGTAGGTGCGAGCAATGAGCTAGAAATTGGGACCTCAATAGACACTGAATCTGCCAGTGCCTTGACCTTGGACTTCCCAGCCTCCAGGATGGTGACAAATGAATTCCTGTTGTTTATAAACCACCCAGTTTATGGTATTTTGTTATAGTGGGCCCAACAGACTAAAATGCCAGGTAAGACCCTAGACATTGCAAAGCAGAGACAAGCTACTGTTTCCACTGTGCCCATTTGATTCCCTAACCTTCAGAATCTGTGAACATAATAAAATCATGCAAAAGTTTAATACCATTAGATTTTGGGGTGCTTTGTTATACAGCAAAGGTTAACCAGAAACTCTCAAATTTCCCTTTTTTTTCTGAGACAAGTTTTCACTATGTTTCCTAGGCTGGTCTAGAACTCCTGGGCTCTAGAGATCCTCCCGTCTGAGCCTCCCCAGTAGCTGATACTATAGGGGCTCGCCATTATGCCGAGTTAAAATTTTCACTTCTTTATCTGGAATAATAATAGTGTGCAAAAATGAAGTCAGAAACCAGTGCAGACAGAGCTGCTACGAAATAACACTGTCACAAAAAGCAAACAGATTGCTACTCTTAACTAGCCTTTCTGTTAATTGGAGAGTTGTAGTCAGCTCAGTGAATCACCCAAGACGTGCTTTCGGGAAAATAGTGATTAGCCCACACCCACGAATCCCACTTACTGGATCTAGGCAGAGCTTTCATATTTGGTGAAAACCAAACTGAAGGCCTCAAAAGTTTCCGTAGGACAATCAGACAGACATGAGACATGCTCCTGCCGACAGTGACCTCACTTCTTTTATGTAATGACACATCAACTGTGGGAATCATTCTTGTTCTGATGGGAACCAAGACGAGCTTCTCAGCCTTCCAGAAGGCACACGCTATGTGCTTTGCCAGTGTGAGGCCCAGAGCCAGGGTACCCGCTCTACCCATCATAGGTTCCTTTTCATGAGTCTGCGCAGAGGGGACCTTGGGGCTTGGGCCTGGCTTTGCTGATTCTACCCCTGGAAGACAAATAACCCATTTCTGTATTCAGCAGAACTCTTCCCCAACTATACCCCTAATTAAGTTTCATAGCAATGGGAGACAAAATGCTTTTAAACAGTAAATTAGAAGTTTTATTCAGAGTGATCATAATCATAACTGCCACCTGTTGCCAGTACCCCTCTCCCCGCCCCTCTCTCCTGGGCGCTTGCGCACTTTTAGTCTCTAAAGCTCTGTGAATGAGGTCTTGGTTAGCCCGTTACTAGCCATGTAAGTTGGTCAAGTCACTTGTCACCTGTAAAATTAAGATAATCCTACTTCACAGGTCACAGAGATCACAGCATAAGGAAACACTGTGCCATGCAACGAGAAGGTTTCATTCACTCATTCATTAACTATTTAATGACGTTTTTGCCACGTGCCAGACACAGGCCTAGATCCTGGGTTAACACCAGTGAAAAAAGCAGTCCCTGCCCTCTAGGAGTTCCCAGAGTGGTAGCAGAAATGGAAAGTAAACAGGCTATTAACAGAAGGTACGTGTCAGGAAGGGGGAAACAGGATGCTATGGGGACACTAGAGAAAGCTCCTACACCAGACATTGGAGGCTCAGAAAAAGCTTCTCAGAGGCTTGGATGTTTGAGACCTGGGGAACAAGCGGGAATTGGAGGATTCTGGCGGAGGGGAAAGGTGTTTCAGGCGGGTGCAAGTAGAGGGAGAGGAGCTGGTGGGTAAGTGAAACGCAGGTCACATGGGCGTTGTGGGCATTAGCTGGTGATGTGGAGAACGGATCAGAGGGGCAAGAGTGAGGGCCAGAAGGCCATGAGTTGGCTCTGCCACAACCCGTGGGGACACAGTGCAGCAAGGCTGTTCTACTCTTGGATCTACCACCCTCTCCCGGGAGCTCACAACACAAAAATGTGCAGGGTGAGTGTGGTTTCTGGAGGATTCTTACGCAGCAAGGCCAGCTGCTGTCTAGTGAGTCGACAAGAAATGCAGAAGAAAGCAGCATGGGTGAACCCGGGGGCAGGGAACACGGTCCTCAGAGCCTGGACTCCAAGGGCCAGGAAATGACACTGCCTAGCTCCACAGTGAGCTTGGCCTCTGCTTTCATTCCCTAAGAGGCAGGGCCCAGCCCCTGGAAGCCTGGCCATTTTCTGGGTCTGGGGAACATCCCTGAAGAAGAAACTGCTTTTCCAAGATAATAGCTGAATGTCAAGAGGGAGGGAAAAGTGAAATTTCAGAGTTGGGCCCCAAACAGTTCCAAACCAATTTTCTCACTGCAATCCTCACCACACCCTGAAGAAAACAAGCCTGACTCACACACCACATCAATCCTGGGAGGCGGGAGGCCTGGCTGTGCGCTGCGGGGGGAGTGTGTGTTGGGGTATCTGTCTGGAAGCCACAGGGGGGAAAGGGTGACCCTCACCATGCCTACCTCCACTGCCCGTTGGCCCCAGCCACCTCCCTCTTCCTCCCCTGAGCCTGCAGCTCCCAAGCTGGGGCCGGTGGGGTCAGGGGAAGCAGCTGAGTTATGATCAGAGAGGAGGAGGGAATTTTTGAAATCATCCCAGGGGCCACAGAACTGGGAGTGTCAGCAACTGATTCAGCATAGGAGGAGGCAGAAGAGGGCCAGGGAAGGTAAACAAGGACCACTGAGTGGGGAAGGGGTGCAGAGCTGGGCTGAGTTTCCGGAATCGTCTACATGGCAAGGTGACTTTGTGGAAGTGCCTTGCAAACTATAAAATGTATTGCAAATATTCGTGTTATAGTTTTTGTTTTTTCTATATGTATAGTGCTTTAAAATTGAGAAACAGTATCTTAAACATAATCCTAGTTTCCGTTTATTTGACAACGTGCCATGAATTAGATATCCTGTGCTCAATGCTTTTACACAGGTTGACTCAACAGCTCCATAACGTTAGAACTATTTTCATCTCCATTTTAAAGATGAGGGGAATGATATTCAAAGGTCACTCAGGGACTTAAATGAGATTCAGACCAGGGTCTGTTGGCTCCCAAGTCGATGCTTTTAACTACAACATTATACCTGTGGATTGAATATAAGTGTTCTGAGATGAACAAGATGCCAGTGGGCTCAGACTTCCAGCCCGATGCCAGTAATCCTGCTCCAGGATTCTGAGAGTTCTGCCTCCGTCCCTTCTGTAGGCATCAAGGCACCTCAGCATCGCAAGGCACATGGCGGTGCTTTGCTATGCAAGGTCTCCCGAAAATCATCTTCCTTTCCCTTGCTCCAAGTTGACCACATCAAGCCTAATTTGTCTACCTGAGAAGGATCGGAGCTCAGCCAACCCTGCTAAGATTTAAAATTACAGTTCTTGAGTCTAAGGATTTTCAACCTAGCCGAGCCACTATTTTGTTTTCTGGCTAGGACATCAAAACAAAATATAATATCCCCTCCTCAAAAAAAAAATCTGTTTTCTTTCTGAAATTTAAAAAAAAAGCACATTTTAGTTAAGGAAAAAAAAACTACACGCAATACTAGCTTATTTTGCTTTAATATCCCAAAATATCTGTATGAGTGGGACTATGTTGCCAAACAAGACAAAAATCTGTAGACAGGTACGTCTCACTGTGAGGAAAATCTGTAGACAGGTACGTCTCTTCTAATGGGACAGAAGGCACCAAAAATTGCAATTTGTTGGGTTACATGTAAACAGTAGTATGGGGGGGTGGAGATTTGCCAAGAAGAAAGGAATCTGCACTGTCATGTCACTGGCACATCCTAAGGATGAAAAAACGGCCTCGCCCGCCCGCCTTCCATTGTAGTGTAAACAGTGCCGGATGCTAAGGAGACAGACACCCACACAGCAGCCGTGCAGAAGGGCATGGAAAGGAACTGACATTAGCATAAGGCCCAGGGTCCTCTTCCTGTCTTTCCCAAGGGCATCTCAATTAGCAGTGTCTTACAAATGCACCATTTGTCAACAAGGGGTTAGTGGGAAAATCAAATCCTAAAAAGCCTGGCAAACACACTGTGTTTCTGTCCATGCTCTTCAATCAGAGGACTTGGACCGGTCCTGGCGGGGAGAGACGTACTGCCTCCGGCCTGTCTTCCTAGGTGATGACGGTGGGTGCAGTGCGGCCCGTTCTTTCCTGGAGTTGGGATACTTTCAGAGCAATGGAAATGAGAGGGGCCAGCATGACCTGAGGGGGACACAAAGAGAAGCACATTTTCCATCACTTTCTCTAAACACAGACCCTTAGCTCCAGCCCTGACTTCGCCTCTGAGCTCCAGCTGCATGCGTCTGACTGCCTGCTCCCGGGTCTCCTCACTCCGCAAGCCTGAACACAAACGTACGTTCTTTCTCCCTAGTTCCAGCAGTTTCTCTTTTAGTGAATCAACTGCACACTCTTCCATGTACAGTGAAATGAGTCATTTTTGACGTCTTCCTCTGCGCATTCCGGGTCCAATCTATGGGCAAGCCTCAGTGGCTTTTCCCTTCTAAATATCTCACGGTGGCACCCATTTCTCTCCATCCTACTGCCACGACCCTTGCTGAGCCAACGTTCCCTCTCTCACCTAGGCCTCCACACCCACTTCTGCATCTTCCAATTGGTTTCCCACACTGTACCTGAAGAGATCTTTCAAAATGTGACAACACCCCACCCACACACATCTACCTCTCAAAGAAAAAACAAGAATTCTCCTGCTTGAGGAAATAAATATTTAAAAAAAAAACGCTACTCGTCTAGTTGAACTGCCCAGTTTACAGATAAGAAAATTGATACCCAAAGAGGTGAAGAGATTTGACCGAATGACTCAATGGCAGGGCCAGGATAGTACATTTTCTACTGCCCACTGGTGCTTTCTCTCATCTAAATCTCCACCAATGCATATACCTGGATGAGAAGGTGAATCGACTCTACGTGCTAAGCCCGCCGCGTTCCCCTTAGTGTTTGGATGGTCCCCAGGAGGTGCCGAGGCTGTGGCCCGGCGGCTACAGACAAGGGACGGCATCTGCCCGCTGGACGGCGGCCCCCTTCAGTGCCATCCCACCCCCAGCACTGGGGCACAGAAGAAGCACCTGTCATTCATTCTTTGTATCTACCAAGTGCTGGGCATTTACCGTGAGGATAAAAAGACAGACACACTTTCCTTCTTCCTTTCCTCTTGCTCTGTTATTCTAAATGTCTATAATGCAGACCTCACTGCCTTTGGTTACGTTTGAGGGGCGCCTGCAACACAAGAGGGTTCTGGCGATGATTGAAACTGGAGCCCGGATACCGGAAAAAATGTAAAAGTGATGTGTTCTCTCACCACCCCCTTTTTGTAATAAAATCAACTATACCATCAGATGACGTCCCTAGAGTGCTCAATTTCATAGACACGGGAAGTAGAATGGTAGTACCAGGGGCTCAAGGGAGGGGGAAATGGGGAGTTGTTGTTCAATGGGTATAGAATTTTAGTTTTGCAAAAAAAAAAAAAAAAAAAATGTGGACAACAATGTGAATATATATAACACTTAAAAATGGTTATGATGGTAAATTTTATGTTACATGCTTTTTAGAATTTTTTTTTAAACTTAGACTTAAAAAAAAGAACTATAAGAGCTGCTTATTCTCAAAAGTTAATCCTATGTGCCAGCCACAATATTTAAGCATTTTGCATGATTGTCTCCCTAAATCCCTATAACAACTCTATGAAGTAGGTGTTATTCTGCCATTTGACAGACAAGGAAACTAAGACTCATAAAACTGAAACGACTTACCCAGCGACACACAGTACTTAAGTGGCAAGAACAGAATTTAAAACAAGATCTCTCTGACTCCAAAATCTATGCTCAAAAACACTATGCTAGGGGTTTCCAAATAATTTTCACAGGATTTTAATTAGGTGTTAGCAGAAAAAAGGCTTTGTGGAAAAAAATAAGCATGGCAAAGGCTATCAACTTTATTTTACTTTTATTTTAATTTTTTATAAAAATTGTTTATATTTAAGGTATACAATATGACGTTTTGACATACATATACATAGTGAGCTAATTACAGTCAAGCTAATTAACATATCAATCTCATCATATAGGTATCTTTTCTGTTGTGGTGGTAGCCCTGGGAACACTTAAGATCTGCTCTCTTAGCAAATTTCAAGTATACAATACAGTATTAATTGTAGCCATCATGTTGTACATCTAGAACTTCTTCAGCCTATGCAAGTAAAATTTTGTATCCTTTGACCAACATCTCCCCGTTTCCCACCCCCACCAGTCCCTGGTAACTACCCTTCTACTCCGTTTCTATGAGTTCAACTTTTTTTAGATTCCACATATGTGAGATCATGCAGTATTTATCTTTCTGTGTCTGGCTTATTTCACTTAGCATAATGTCCCCCAGGTTCATCTATATTATTGCAAATAGCAGGATTTCCTTTTTTTCTTTAAAGACAGAATAATTTTCCACTGTGATATATAGAGAGATATCTCTCTTCCCCCCCCATCCCTCTCTCTCTACATATATACATACCACAATTTCTTTTAGGTTGGTACCCTCCCTATCTTGGCTATTGTGAATAGTGCTGCAATGAATGTGGGAATGCAGATATTTCTACGAGATACTGATTTCAGTTCCCATGGATATAATACCCAGAAGAGGTAGCTGGATCATATGGTAGTCCTATTTTTAATTTTTTGAGAAACCTCCGTACTGTTTTCCAAAGTGGCTACACCCATTTACAGTCCTACCAACAGTGTACAAGGGTTGCCTTTTCTCCACATCCTTGCCAACACTTGTTATCTTTCATGTTTTTGATAATAGCCACCCTACCAAGTATGAGGTAGTATCTCATTGTGGTTTTGAGTGGCATTTCCCTGATGATTAGTCGTGGTGAGCACCTTGTCATATACCTGTTGACCATTTGTCTGTCTTCTTTGGAGAAATGTCTATTCAGGTCCTTTGGCAAAAGCTATTTAAACAGGTGTCTTTCCTGCAAGTTTTCTTGGAGTCTTTAAGGTGCAATGTGTGTTATCAGTCTCCTAGCAGGGGCTAATGTGCCACAACACTTCCTCAATTCTTTCTGGCGATGGACCTCTGCTTGGGAGCTTCCATCAAGACAAGTGTTGTGAGGAGCCCACTTGGGGAAGCTCTGCCCTGAACGTCACTGCCTCCCCTTGGCTCCTCCCTTTTGGTGGTTGTCCTCCAAGTTCTCTGTCCCATCAGTGGCTCCAGAGTCCCTCCCCTCACTGACATAATTCTGGAGACTCTTTGTGGGTGGCTGGGGAACCCAACCCACCAGGCTGCAAGTGAAGACACATGAAACTGCCTCTCCCCGCTCCCACCAAATCTAGAACCAGTTTGTATTCCGCCTGAGCAGGTGATCGGACCAGAACACCGGAAGAGGGGCTGATTGAAAGAGTAGTTATCCTGAATCTGCCATCAATTAACTGTTGCTTAACCTTTCTGTGCCTCAATTTCCTTCCCTATCTGCAATAGGGAGAGTAATAGAGTCTACCTCATTTGAGAATTAAATGAGTATATTCATGCAAGGGGCTTAGAACAGAGCAGGAAAAATAGTAAATGACATACTGAAAGAGAAATGGAAGAAAGTGAGTACAGCTGATACTCTGTTGGGTCATCTGATAAATGGGTATTGATACCACAGGCTCAATGGAACCACTGTCATTCCTTCAAACAGGTGACCTAATCAGGGCACGGGGCTTGGGCCTTACCTGGGGGTCCTGGTTGATCTTGGCAACGTCCTTCTCATAGCTATCGATGTACAGTCGAATGGTGGCCCCTGCGCTTCCAGTGCCACTCAGTCGGAAGATGATGCGAGAACCATCTGCAAAAATGAGCCGCAAGCCCTGGAAAAGATAAGCAGAGATTTTTTTTCCCCACATGCTGGAAGGGAGATTGAAGGCTGGCAAATTATGAGGGGTCCACTGGGGAGCTAATTTCATCCATACGTGATCAATTGGAGGATTAGGTCCTTGATAAATGGCAGCAATTGAGCCTCATAAGTCAGCCTTCTGTCAACCTCTCTGCATCTGGACCATGTGGGCTTGGCCAAGGTAGGAGGAGCATTTCTAGAGGTGTGGGGAGACCTGATTTCCATGATGCCGGATGACACGAGGGTTTCCCTCCCCTCCCGGCTTCCCTGTGATTTATGGACTATTCTAGTTTGAAGCTTAGTAAGTAAAGCCACTAGATGCAGAAATTCCACCCCCAGATCAGAAGGGAAACATGGGCAGAAGGGGCTGAAACCAGCACAGAAGAGGTTTCAGGCAGGCAAGGGGAAAGACTCTTTACAAAACCCCGGTAGAGAACCTGGAAAAAAGCACAGGAGGCCGGAGGCCCTGAATGGCAGAGACTGGCTCTTGCAGACCTCGTCCCTGACGACTCGCAGTGGGGTCCAAGTGCAGTGCCAACCCACCCTTGTCTCTGTTGCCCTTGTCTCACTGCCCCTCCCTGGCAATGTCTTTGGTCCTCAGTCACCTTCTTACTTCAGAGGAAAGCGTGGAGACTCTTGGGTAGATATCCCCGACCTGAGGGAAGAAGGCTGGGCCAGACAGCGGCCTGAGGACCCTTCAGTCTTTATGAGTCTATCCATTCTTCCGCAAAAGGAAGAATTTTGCGAGATGCCAAAGACTGACCAGAGGAAAGACAGTACTCCTGGCCTGCTGTCTGTCCAGGGTTTATTGTGATATTCATTAGCACTCATTAGTGAGGACAGCTCACGAGATACAGAGTACCTGCCCCAGTTAGTCACCATGGAGAGGATATAGTTCACTTCCACTTACCACATCTTGCTTCCTAGAAACATACCAGGGTTGGTCTCCTTCCCCCACAGCTTCAACTTGAAGCTTCTAAATTTCACTCGACTGCAGACTCTATATCTGTTTTGGAACATTCTCCCTCCCACCTGGTTGTCCATCTAACTGCGCAGGTTTTCTGGTGACAGCAAGTGAAGCAGCTGCCTTGTTTACAGCACACAGAGAGCAGCCCCGTCCTACGCCACCACCTCCCACAGGCATCTCTGTCCCCTCCTCCCTCCTAGCGGGGGCTGGAGGCATGTGGAGCTGGGACTGGTTTTTCCTCAACTTCCCTCTCCCTGAAGGCTTAACCACGCAAACTTCGGCTCCCCTTTGCCATCCCTTGGCCCCAGCCTCTCCTTTTCTACAGTCCTGTCCTCCTCCACCCCAGATCTCCCTTGTTCTAACTAGCTCAGACGTAGTTTACAGTCTTCCATACTGGATCCAAGGTCCTCACAGATGGTGGACGGGCACAACGATGACAAACCACTCATGCCAGGGTTTGGGGATGGGAGACTCCAGGTACTGGGGGGTGCTGTGGCCAGGCTCCATCCACCTGTTCACCATCCGTTCTCTGAGAGAAACTTTCAACAAATCACGCAGCCCATCCCTTCCCAACCCTGTCGGGTGCCTTGAGAAGGACCAGGCCAAAAACCTGGGACTATCAGGAAAAAGCAAACCTGGAAGCTGTAATAGACTCTTCATCCCACTCTGCACTATCTCTGTTTCTAAATTACCAGAGATGAGTCCATTCTGTGACAACAACTAGCAACAGAACCAGAGGGGAGAGGACCCTGGGCCCCCGAGTGTTCCTGAGAAGCTGGGAGAAGGCCAGACCCAGCCTGCAGCGTTGGGTACCTGGCACATGGTGAGGGAAACAATTCTGTCTACACCTAGAGATGGCCCAGGTTCTAAACTGGAGCAGGGGATTGGCCACTGCCAGGGAGGGGCAGGCGAGGGCCACAGAGAAGAGGGTGGGTTGGCACCGCACTTGGACCCCACTGCGAGGCGTCAGGATGAACGGGAGATTGGCCACCGGGTCCTGCTCGGTAGGTCGGCAAGAGCCGGTGTCTCGCGACGCGCTGCTGTGTCAGGTGGGCTGCAGGTAACGTGCTGTGGATAATAACAGTTAACATTTCTAAGTCTGCGAATGCTTCATATACAGGCTGTCTCAAAAGTCTCCATAGCAAGGAAAAATTTTATAAAATTTTGTAAAGAACATTTTGTAAATAAGGGTACATTTAGCTATAATTTCCCATTTTCCCTATGTATGGTGACTTTTGGGATACTCTGTGTTTTTCTCTTCTTTCTTTAGAAATTAGAACATAAGAAAAAAACGTATATGATAATGTCACTCTCCCGCTATCATTCTGCTATAATCTCTTGAGAGAAAAGGGAGGAGCTGATATCTAAGGCCACAGTTCTCCACCTTTTTTAGATTCTGGGACTCCTTTCTGCATGCACACGCAACACATCATCTTGCACGTTCCAGAGGGTGCAAAAATCCCACGGAGTCTAGGCTGAGATTCCCAGAATGAGAGCATGGGGGATTGACAGAACCAGGGCACAAACCACTGTCCCTACAAGTGCAGGTGAGAGTCACATGTAACTCAGCATAAAACCAGTAGAGAACAGCTACCCTAAACAAACAGGGTGGCAGAGGAAAAACGACCCACAGGCCTTTTTCCTTTTTCCCTCAAGACTTCAGAGATGAGCTCTGAGGCCTCTCTCCCAAATACGCTTAAATCTGTTCCTACCTGATTTCTTGAAATGCTTCCATCCACCGGATCACTGTACTCAAAGTTATCAGCCTTCTCCACAGTGTATACTTTGTCACTCACTGAGAACTGTCTCCCCACAAAGGAGCGATCAAACATCAGAGCCTCCAAATCCTTCATCATTTTGTTTGCACTCTCGGCGTCCACCTCCTCGTAATCATACCTGGAAGAAGTCACTGAGTTGAGGCCCACGGGCTAACTTCAGATCATACCCAGGTATCTCAATCAGCACTTTCTTCATCGTTTCTTTGGCCTTCCCCCAAAACCATCTAACTTCAGAAGAAGCTGGCAAAAAAATATGGGCCTGTCAGTCACTGAGGATGGAACAGGCCAGTGATGAAAGGAAGGGCTTGGAGGATTTCAACGAAGGGTTATGAGCTTCTGAATAAGCAGGAAACACCTATCTTGGCATTTCTACAGAATAAAGCTCTAAGACGCTTCAAAGGCTTTTGAGAGATACTATCTAACATTTAATCACAACATCCTGAGGAGGTAGAATCAAAACCAATATTATCTCTAGAGAACTCTACATAACCGAGGCACTTCTCTTCCAAATTCTGTGAGCTACTTTGGGGCGAATGCTGGGACTGCTCCCAGCCTGAGACCTGCCCGAGGCTGCTGAGAGTTTGACTAAGCAGAGTTCCAGTCTCCACAGGAGATTCCTAAAGCAAAGCCAAATGTTCACTGGCCAGATGAAGAAGCCAAACACGAACTCTACATCTGAGACGCCTCCCTTCTTTCAGGGAGTGTGCATTCTGGTCCAAAGTGCTGTGGATTCCTCCTGACAGCGGCGGCCCGGTGTGCATGCAAAAGGGCCAAGGGGGGAAGAAAGTGCATTGCAAATGAAATTCTATGACAATTATTTTTCCTTCAAGAATTCTTCTTGACTTCTTTCTTAATGATGTTAAAGACTCTTACAGGTGGCTTTTCTTGACCTAGTGGCACACACCCTCTTGAGAAAGTTATTTTTTAGAGGCTCAAGAGAGCAGAGTCTATATTTATTCGCAACGGTGAAACAAATACGATATGTGCAAGACGACACCTCCGAGACATGAGAACTACTGGGGAATTAAGGCCAACCTAGTCTGGCTCCAAGATTCTATGAATCAAGGACAAAACAGTCCCCTTAATCTCGAAGTCAGCTCTTTCCCCCAGTTAAAATGATAAACAGCAAGAAATTACAACCAGGTGTTTGTGTTTTATATCTGTGACCTTTGGGTATTCAAGGGCAATGTTTTGTAAATCCTAGGCACAGAAGGGTGTAATGGAAAGAGTCGGGGCTTTGCATTCAGACAGAATGAGCTATGAGTCCAGCCTCTATTGGTTATTAATTGTGTGACTATAGGCCTGTTGTCCCATCTCTCAGAATCTCAGTTGCCTTATCAATAACTATCTTGAGGCTGACATGAGACAAGGCATGCAAAAGTGCCTAGCGCTTTTCTGCAATAAATGGAGAGTACAATGGAGTCAGAACTCATCATAAATGCAGGTTATAATGACTCGATTTGTAATAATTGGTTATTTGATAATTAATAAAAATATGTTAAAATAGTTTGTATATGGAGATACTCAACTTATTCAAGAGTGACCCTTTCTCTGAACAACCCCTCCTAACCTCATTCCTAATTCCACTCTGGCTACTGTTCATCTGTTAACTCATTCATTTACCTATTCAAAACATAATTATGCAGTTTCTACAATGACTTAGGTGTTTGGGACACAAAATCTACAATGACTTAGGTGTTTGGGGCACAAAACCAGACATGGTCCTGTTTTTATGATACTCTAGAGAGTTCATGACTGCGATTTTGAATTCCCAGGTTTTTCTGTCTGTTAGAGAGTGGAGATTCTTGCCTTGGATCCCAGGGCTGCTATGTGGGACCAGCTGGCACTTATTACTTATGCCTTCCACAAAAGAATAACTTGAAGGAGGAGGAGATCAATGAATTTGTCCAAAGTTAATAAAAGGATTCTGATTGAAGAGCCCATGTTGTTTAAGGTTGAATTCTTTCTTTGACTATCCAGAGATCATGGACTATAAAACCTGGAATATATTTTTAAAGTTCTCTAGTCTAGCCAGGTGCAGTGACTCATGCCTATAATCCCAACACTTTGGGAGGTCGAGGCAGGAGAATTGCTTTAGCCCAGCAGTTTGAGGTTGCTGTGAGCTACGATGATGCCACTGCACTCTAGCCTGGGTGACAGAGACAGACTCTGTCTTAAAAAATAAATAAATAAATAAATTCTCTAGTCTAACACATCCATTTTATAAAAACGGCAACCGGAAAACGTCCAGAGAAATTACACCCATTCATTCCTTATAGGCAAACAATTTAACTAATGTTCTTTTTATCATATTTCCTTTCCATGATAGGAATACTGAGGTCCAGGAAAAATTCTGTTAGATTTTCACACTTACTGGGAGAAAGGCGAATTGGACTTAGTGAAAAGCACTACTGTCAACAAATTTTTAATGCTTTTTCAAACAAGAAATATGTATGGTAAAGAATTATTATTAAGTGTTCTGAGCATTTTGTTCACTGCTGAATCTGTAGTACCCAGCAGGAAGTAGGTATACAGCAAATATTTGCTGAGTCAATTAATGAAGTAGTGACAACTATACAGCCTTTGGGACCCTATTTTAATGAATCAATAAACTTGATTTGGACTAAGCATAATTTCCATAATTTAAGAAATTAGGAAATATCATTTCATATTTCATGTAGTCCTCCCAATAGCTAGGCTGTTATTCCCATTTCTACAGATGAGAAAACTGAGTACAGAGAGGGAGTAAATGACTCCCCAGTGGAGTAAGGGGAAGAAATAAAATTCTAATCCACTTCTCTGAACCTAAATCCAATGTTATGATCATGTCCACCCAATGGGGACATTTAAAAATGCTTACAAAACATTTATTCTTTTGATTATGTTAGCTGAATTTTTAGGCCTAACTCTTCACGGCTGACATAAAAGTTGACTTCGTTTTCACCCTGACTGAATTATTTTAAAAATCTCTGATTGGTAGAGGCTGGATGAACGAGGGCTTTATTATCCCTTAGGACAAGAGAGGCTGTGGATGCACGGGAATTCTCCCTGCCGAATTCTCCTCACCACCTCATACCCAGGCAGGCTGGAGCTTACCTGGTGAAGAAATTCCGGCCATACTTTTGCCAGTGATCTTTGAGGATGTCCTCCACACTCTGCTTGCGGGTGGCCAGGATGGAGAGCCAAGCGAGGACGGCCCACAGTCCATCCTTCTCACGGATGTGGTCAGAACCTGGGGAGGGGAGAGGCGGCTGCCGTGAGAAATGGGATTTCTCCAAATACTTGAGAATAAACTCAACAGCGAGCACACAGATGCCACTGGCAAAATCAGAGAACTCGACTGAGGACTTGAGTGCGTGGAAGGAATCACACAGTGAAGAAAGCAACACAATATTGAAAAGAAGTGGATGCTTCCCAAAGTAACTTAGGAATTTAAGGCAAATGCCAATAAAAATGTCAGTGAGATAATAAGGTGGAACTTGATGTGTCGATTATAAAGTATTAACGTAAAGAAAAAATCAAAATAAATCTTAAATAAACAGGCCGGGCATGGTGGCTCACGCCTGTAATCCTAGCACTCTGGGAGGCCGAGGCGGGAGGATCATTTGAGCTCAGGAGTTCGAGACCAGCCTGAGCAAGAGCGAGACCCTGTCTCTACCTAAAA
>CAUYRT010098060.1:0-21784 GCA_963574885.1 Lepilemur ruficaudatus
AAGAAATTAGCTGGGCATGGTGGCGCATGCCTGTAGTCCCAGCTACTCAGGAGGCTGAGGCAGGAGGATCGCCTGAGCCCAGGAGTTTGAGGTTGCTGTGAGCTAGGCTGACGCCACGGCACTCTAGCCAGGGCAACAGAGTGAGACTCTGTCTCAAAAAAAAAAAAAAACAAATAAATAAAATACTCAGTTTCTCGGTCACACGGTCCACATGTGTGACACATGACTAGTGGCTACCACGTAGGTTAGTGCAGATAGAACATTTCCATCATCACAGAAAGTTCTATTGGACAGAACTATTCTAGGCATCTACCTGTAAGCCTCAATTTGTCCAATTTCCTCTTTTATTTGTTTATATTTGTATTTTTAAACTATTTTTTCTTTTTCTTTTCTTTTTTGTTACATATCTTAGCAATGAATATTTTTTTTTAATTAAAAAAAAAAACCAGGCTGGAGTGCAGTGTCACAGAAGCCTCAGCCTTCTGAGTAGATAGGACTAGAGGCATGTGCCACCACGCCTGGCCAATTTTCTCTTTTAAATGACAGTGACGTCTTAAGCGTCCCACCAATGAACAAGATCTTATTTTAGCTGTGGTTATTACAGTTCCTCAGACTAAAAGGGTGGCAGGATTGGGTAAATCTAATCGTATGTAATAATCCTATCCACATTCCAGATGTTTTCTTTTCTCTTTGCAGGTGGAGATCACACAATCACATATCCCATATTGCAAGCGATAGCAAAAAAGTAAGTCCCAAATGGCTTGGCCCGGGCGAAGTTTCAAACTCCAGGAGCTGGGGAATGAGTTGTTTGCTGCTACGTGGCATGTGGCATTGGGTGACTGCCACTGGCTCAGATTGTTGGGGGTGATAGGACATTCCCAACTGAGTGGCTTCTGGGGATCAAAGTTAAGGTTGAACTCCAGGTGTCTCTGTCAGTCACCAGCTACAAGTCAGGGCAATTTATTATTAACACTTCTCCCCGCCCTCCCTTGCCCTAGATCTGTTGTGATTTGCATGCTCAGCATTTCCAACCTGCCTCTGTTTTTGGAAGATGAGCCCCTAGTGAAATACACAACTCCAGTTAGCTTCAGTTTCTGTTTTGTTTCAGCTGCCAAATACAAATACTGACAGGCACAACGGGGGAGCTTGCTCAGAGGCCCTGTTTTCTCCCAAAAGGGCCCCTTTCCCAGACAGTGAGAAGACTGACTTTACCGTAGTGGAAGTCTTACTGGGGACTGACTAATTTGGGCCAATTTGAGAAAGACAGAAGGGCCGAGGCGGAGGGTGGCAGGTCCAGGATTTGTATATGGCAGGAGCATGTGGGTAGCATTCTGGTTGCAGGTGGGTGGGTACAGGTCTCTTCTCAAAGCTGCACTTGCCTCCCACTGATTTGGATCATATGTTTATTTTGGGAAGGGGTTGATGGAGGTTATAGAGGGAGAGCTGGGTCGAAGCTTCCTCTTGGTGCCACCGTTGGAAGAAGGGTGGCTGATGAGTTCAGCCTTCAGCCGAGCTCATCTCCGAGCCTCCACCGTTCACTTTCATCCCTCTGCTCGCTCTGTCTCTGAGCGAAGCAAATTCTGGGTGATAGGTGGTGGGTGGCAGCCAAAGCACATGTCTATTTTCTGCCTGGCTTCTCTGAGTTTATTGTTCCTCTGAGATGCTAAGTGAATGGAAGACAGAAACTGGTTGCAAGGCAGGTAATTGATGCCAGGTGCCCCTCTGTGGCTATGAATTGTCATCAAGGTTTGGTGGCCTGAAGGGTGGCTTTGCTAGGGCCCCACAGGGAGGCCTGGCCTCTGAGCTGCCCTTCTGTCCTCAGGTACGGCCCTGTTGGGCTGCTGCACGTGGATGCCCACACGGACACCGCTGACAAGGCCCTCGGAGAGAAGCTGTACCACGGGACGCCCTTCCGCCGGTGTGTGGACGAGGGACTCCTGGACTGTACAAGGGTGGTTCAGATCGGCATCCGCGGCCCTTCCATGACCTTGGATCCCTACAAATACAACAGGAGCCAGGTGACAGACTGAACGCCCCTCCCGCTCGCCCCTGGCCCCTAAAGTGCCTCGCGGTCCATTGCCTACCCACTGGCAATGGTGGAGCCGAGAGGGCCGTTAGTAATCAAGTTCAGAGAGTGGGGATGAAAAGCTGGGTTTGCAACAGGAGGGTCACATGGGGCAAAGAGGTGTGAGGAGGGTAGTCCATGAGGCACTGGGGGACAGTTGCTGGGCGGGGGAGGGGGGCGACTGAAACCAACCAAGTGCTCGGATGCTGCTGGCTTGGAAAAGAGATGAGGAGGTGGGAACCCAAGGTGAGCTGGCACCGTCTTAGTTCCCATCATCGTGCCCACTGAGCAGAGGAGCTGTCAGGGAAACACATAGGACAAGACCCCAATAGGAAAGGCCCAACTCCCTTGCTTTTAGAGCATCACGGCCAGTCTTCTGGACAGAGCTGTCCCAAAGATGCTAGCAAGCTTCTCTCTAACCCCGACTCCGAGGTCCGTCCTGACCCTGCTTCCTTACCAGCCATTGTCCTTCCCTTCTTCACCTGTAAAATGGGGACAGCAGTCCGCTCCTCATGGAAATGGAGGGTCAAACGTGACGTGCACACAAAGAGCTGAGCGTGGGGGTGGCACACAGGAAGTGCCCGGTCAGTGCTGCCACGCAGATGCCTTGACCTCTCGCTCTTCCATCCCGGCCTCCCCAGGGCTTCCGGGTGGTCCTGGCTGAAGACTGCTGGATGAAGTCGCTGGTGCCTCTGATGGGGGAAGTGAGGCAGCAGATGGGAGGCAAACCCATTTATATCAGCTTTGATATTGACGCCTTGGATCCCGCCTATGCCCCAGGGACAGGGACCCCTGAAATTGCTGGTCTCACCCCTAGTCAGGTAAGGAAGCTGCACCAGTGAAGATTCCTGGGGGCGGGGGTACCTTACACCCCACTTTCCTGGCACTTGTAGTGAGTCTTCAGGAACCAGGATAGGATTTTCAAAGCAGAGCACTTAGGCCGTCAGCGTCCTCAGGGCTGACGGTAGTTTGCAGACTCCCTTATTGAGGAGTGACTGATTTGGCAGGACCTTCACTTCGTACCTGGCATGTATTATAGCAGTCCTTTATTTGGTCTTCCTGCCTCCAGGCCATGTGTAGTTGGCTCATGGGGACAATATTATAGTACCCTTTCTTAAGAACACTAAACTTAGCTTTTTTTTTTTTTTTTGAGACAGTCTCACTCTGTTGCCTGGGCTAGAGTATCGTGGCGTCAGCCTAGCTCACAGCAACCTCTAACTCTGGGGCTCAACTGATCCTCCTGCCTCAGCCTCCCGGGTAGCTGGGACTACAGGCATGAGCCACCATGCTCGGCTAATTTTTTCTATATATTTTTAGTTGGCCAATTCATTCCTTTCTATTTTTAGTAGAGACAGGGTGTCACTCTGTTGCCTGGGCTAGAGTGCTGTGGCGTCAGCCTAGCTCACAGCAACCTCAGACTCCTGGGCTCAGGCGATCCTCCTGCCTCAGCCTCACGAGTAGCTGGGAATACAGGCATGTGCCACCCTGCCCGGCTAATTTTTTTCTATATATTTTTAGTTGGCCAATTAATTTCTTTCTATTTTTAGTAGAGACGGGGATCTCGCTCTTGCTCAGGCTGGTTTCCAACTCCTGACCTTGAGCGATCCTCCAGCCTCAGCCTCCCAGAGTGCTAGGATTACAGGCGTGAGCCACCGCGCCTGGCCTAAACTTAGCTTTTGAGGGTTGAATTTAAAAAGTGCACGCAATGGCGTTAACTACCAAAGTAGCTCAAGAGTTTTAGAAACTCCCAAATAAAGCCCGAATAAGCTATGCTGAGAGTTGGTGCCATCAGTGCTGGGAGGAGACCTGGCTGTGGTTATGGGGAGGAGGAAGCTCCAGGAGTGCCTGCCGTGTGTAAAGAGTAGGTACTTGAAGGTATTTGTGAGCAAATGAAGGCTGCTTGAACTGAGTCAATCGTCTTACATCCTCTGCGAGAGGAGGATGGGCATAACTACCTTTCCTGAAGTCATTCTCTGCTGCCATCAGAGGGATTTCTGAAACTCCGCCTAACTTTCTGGGCTTTTTGTCTGCAGGATGGAAACCCTTTCAGACAGGGCCACTCTCTTCCTACCAGCTCCCCTCACTTATCCTGTCCTCCGGCCACATCTAACTACTTGCACCTCTCCCGTCTTGACGCCTTTGCCTGTGTCTTCCCCTCTGCCTGGAATGCTCTTCCACCTACGTGGTCAATCCTGTGAACTAAGTACTTCCACCTTGAGGAAGCCTCACCCCACCTCTCCAGGCTGCTTCCTGTGCTTAGACTGTTCTGGGCTTGCTTTTCTCGAAGCCCTTAAAGCATGACCTGGAACCGACTGGTTTACTTGTCTCCATTATCACGCTATAGAGCCCTCAGGAGCAGGGACTGCATAGTTATTCGTGCCTCTGGTAGTTAACAAGGGCTTACGGAGGGAAAGCCATCAGTTCCAAGTCAAAGGGCGGGCACGTGTGGGAGCAACCCACTGAAGCCACTACTGGCCACTTTTCTTTGTGAACGATTACCGCTGTGGACCAGGCTCTGGAGATCATCCGCGGTTGTCAAGGCCTGAACGTGGTGGGCTGTGATCTTGTGGAAGTCTCACCACCGTACGATCTTTCTGGTAAGTAAGCAAGAGGACTGTGATCCGTGGGCAGCTGCTAGTTTAAATTATATTCATCTAGTTAATAAGTAGGAAATGGATGGGTCCCCTTATATTAATACAATTCGGGGAACCTGCTGAGCACGTCCAACAGTGAAGAAAATAAACCCATTACTGCACACCACGCACACATGAGCTAATTAACCCTAACAACCCCCCTGGGAGGTAGCTGAGTATTATTAGCTTGCCCACCAGCCAGCAGAAGAGAACCACCCCCCCTGCAGTTTAGTGACAGGGTGGCACAGTTCCATCCTCCTTTGCTATGTCATTGAAAAGTGAATTCTAAAGCATAAATAATAAATGTTAATATTTATCAAGTGGGGAGTTAGCTGATTAAGATCTTCAAAGTAGATACCATGCCAGTAATTTTAATTTAGAAAGATCTTAAGCTTCAGCGTTAGGCCTATTAGGCTCAGAGGGTAGGTAATAAATACAGTACACACCATTACTAAAGGTTTCCCTTTGGGAAAAATCTGTTCGCAGAGTAAACAAAGAACCTTTTGAATTTTAAAATATGATTTCCAAACGATGCTTGGTGGAGGCACAATGACAGGGAAAGCACGTCCCCAGGCGGGTGGGCAGGACACGAGTCAGGGCCCTGGGAAAGGAGGCACGCAGGGAAGCGAGTCCGAGAGGCCTTGGCTTTGCGGGGTGGTCCGTGCCCTGTTCATGTCAGGTTTTACTTCCTCGTAGGGAACACCTCCCTCCTGGCGGCCAACCTGCTGTTTGAGATGCTGTGTGTTCTCCCCAAAGCGACAACCGTCAAATGAGTCTTCTCTTCAAGACAGACTGCACTGCTGACAGATTCCCAAGAATTTATGAGTGAGCAGTCTGTGTACAAAAGAGTTTATGCCAATAAAACTTTCTGCTAAAAGTCTCATTGGTGGCTGTGAAATCAGGATATTCAGTAAAACTCTAACCCAAACAGCTAACATTTCTTTTTTTCTTTTCTTTTTTTTTTTTTTTTTGAGACAGTCTCGCTCTGTTGCCCGGGCTAGAGTGCCGTGGCGTCAGCCTAGCTCACAGCAACCTCAAACTCCTGGGCTCAAGTGATCCTCCTGCCTTAGCCTCCCGCCTGGCAAGTTTTTTTTTTTTTTTTTTTTTGGTTTTAGTTGTCTGGCTAATTTCTTTTTATTTTGAGTAGAGATGGGGGTTTTGCTCTTGCTGAGGCTGGTCTCAAACTCCTGACCTCAAGGGATCCTCCCACCTTGGCCTCCCAGAGTGCTAGGATTATAGGCATGAGCCACCGCGCCCAGCTGGAACAGCTAGTATTTCTAAGGAGTTTGGATTAACTTAAAAAAAAAATGAAGCACTTGTACTGCTTTGATTTTTTTTTTTCCTTTGTTAAAAGATGGTGGAGGATAAAGAGGAAGGGGATGGAGAATTTCATTCAAGATTATATAAAAATTGGAAAAATGAAATAAAAACAATTAAAAAATACTATATAAACATTCCATATTTCCATAGTATCTTCCTTTAAAATACATCTTCTCCTCTGAGGAGATTAGGACTGCATCTTGATTTTAGGACCACTGTGAACATAAATAACAAGTTCGAAAGAAAGTCACATTGAAATCCTAATAAAGAAAGTTCCTGCTCAAAAGCCCAGGAGGTGCACAAAATGTCTCTAAACCAGAAAACATCAGGGAGCCCTTAATGAAACTTCTTCTAACCCACCTCCTACAAGACTCAGTTTTGCAATATCTGTTCTTTAAGCCAATGTACCCTCTTTAACAACTCCTGAAATCTGCAGTTAAGCTGTGCTGATCTCAAGCACATGTGTTGCGATACATGCCAATTCAGTTTTGTTGATAATGCATCCATGATCAAATCATCATCTTGCAATGCCAGGACTACCCCATAATTATCGCACATTAAAATAGTTTATTTGTTTCCAGTCAGTAATATTCTTAAAACAAAATAACATCAGCTTCAGTGCCTGTTCACAATACAAAAAACCCCCAAAACAAACAAAAAAAACCCCACCCAAAACATAAAAAGACACAATTTGCCAAATAAGTTATTTGTTCCTAAGAGTATCAAAAGTGCAAAGTAGTCATTCACCTTCTTTTCAGATGTCTCCCAAGTATCATTATCCCACTTGACAAACTGAACAGATTCAGCAGCTACCACACTGTATTTGTTTTCAGGGGACAATGTCAGACACTCGGATGTGAACTACATTTCATCTGTAAAGATGTTTTGCATCAGCTTTTAAAGAATTCCTCTTTTTTTAAAAAAGGTTTTGAGTGTTTGCTTCCAATCCCTATTGCCAAACAAAGCAAATCACTCAAAACACAGTCAGATCCCGTTTCTTTTTATATCAGGAAAACATTTCTGTCCTGATGACAGCTGCAAATTGGTTAGGACGGTAATAAATAAAAGGGTACAAGTACGAATGGCTGCAAATGAGGAGGAAATCAACCTATCTGAAAACTACAGTCAAATTCTCATGGTCTGTAAGTGACAGCAGTGAGATCAAGGCCCTAATGTCGTCTTGCTCACTGAAATGTTGCTGAATTGGAGCTGACGACCACTGTGTTAGGAAAATTGTGCAACCAACACCTGAGTAATAAAAAAATATTTTTGAAATGGGCTCGCGTATTCTACACAGACTTGTTTGAAGCCAGTTTCACCCCATCTGCTAAGCATGATGCATAGTCTGTATCAACCAGAAAAACCCACCTCTGAAAACATCAGTGTTGATAGTCAAAGACTAGAGCATTCACTTAGAACTGGAACTGGGGCCTGTGTGATTACATACATCACAGAGAGAAACGGTGGCACTGGCTGAGCAGGACAACAGCTCACACCACTGACACAAAAGTAAACAAATTCATGGAAACAACATTCAGCAGGAAAGGCTTGGATGGTAAAGGGTAAAGTTCAATTTAAAACAAAAGCTCCCTACCATCCTCACGGGGACATGTCCCCAAATGGATCTGCAGAAGAATTTTTGGACTGAAACGTTTGGCAGAAATACTGCCCATCTTGTCACCTCTTTCTTTTCCTAGTGCAAACGGAAGGTATGGCTGCCTGGAGGTGCTTTTTCTTTTTCTCTTAAGAGACAGGCACTCTGTCGCTCAGGCTGGAGTAGGGTCTCACAATCATAGCTCACTACAGCCTCGAACTCCTGGCCTCAAGCAATCCTCCTGCCTTGACCTCCTGAGTAGCTGGGACTACAGGCACATGCCACAACGCCTGGTTTATTTTTCTTATTTTCTTTTTTATAGAGACGGGGTCTCACTATGTTGCTCAGGCTCGTCTTGAACTCCTGGCCTCAAATGATCTTCCCGCCTCAGCCTCCCAAAGAGCTGGGACTACAGGCATGAGCCACAGTGTCCAGCCCTGAAGGTGCTTTTTATTTTTTAATGATCAAAGTTTTAAAATGAACAAATCTGGGGAGTTTTTGGTTTTCAGAAATTAAATGCAGGTGCTCAGTGCAAGGAGACAAGTAAAATTAAAAAAGAAATTAAAGTCAGGAATTTCATTAGTAACAGAAATTAAACCTACCACCAAATAAATCCAAACACTAGTCTTATGAACGACCTGGCCATGAAAGACCCAGAAAATAATTTTAAGGACTGGTGTACAAAGAAGCCAAACAAATTCCTTGACCATTTCTTTTTTCTTTTTTTTTTTTTGGACAGAGGCTTGCTCTGTTGCCCTGGATCGAGTGCAGTAGCATCATCATAGCTCACTGCAACCTCAAACTCCTGGGCTTAAGGAGTCCTGCACCTCCTTCTGCCTCTGCCTCCAAGTAGCTGGGACTACAGGTGTGTGCCACCATAACCAGTTCATTTTTTTTTTTTTTTTGCCGGAGTCAGGGTTTTATTCTGTGGCCCAGGCTAGAGTGCAGTGGCATGATCATAGCTCACTGCAATCTCAAACTCCTGACTTAAAGCGATCCTCCCGCCTCAGCCTCCCAGAGTGCTAGGATGACAGGCGTGAGCCACTGTTCCCAGCTGAATTCCTTGACCATTTCTAACTACAGCATTCAGAGTAAGCATTTTTATTTTTCTTATTTATTTATTTTTGAGACAGAGTCTCACTTTGTTGTCCCAGCTAGAGTGCCATGGCATCAGCCTAGCTCACAGCAACCTCAAACTCCTGGGCTCAAGTGATTCTCCTGCCTCAGCCTCCTGAATAGCTGGGACTACAGGCATGCGCCACCATGCCTGGCTATTTTTTTCTATTTTTGGTAGAGACGGGGTTTTGCTCTTGCTTAGGCTGGTCTTGAACTCCTGAGCTCAAACGATCCACCTGCCTCGGCCTCCCAGAGTGCTTGGATTACAGGCGCGAGCCACCGCGCCCGGCCGAGAGTAAGCATTTTCAGAGGATCATATGGAAGAATGAAACCTGGCAGTGATTTCTTTATTTTTTAATAAAGCTATAAACTCCATGGAAACTATAGGAATTCCTGGGCTTCAATAATTTATTACTTACCAATGTACCTCAATATTTATTCAGGATCCAAGTGGCTTACTTTAAAGCAATTATGATTAAAGAAATACTAACTTAGTAAATGTTCTACCACTGATTTTCACCCTTCACTTTACAAAAGGACAATTTGCTTTGACATTTGAACAGACCACTCTTTGACGTTGCCTGAACTCCGTTGGTGGTTTTGCCCTGTGTCTTCCAGCTGGCTGGTATGATCCAGCTGGGGGTCCGTTATACACTGGAGCTCAGCAAGCTGGGGTCTGCCGGTCAGTCCCACCCTGATACTGGTGAAGCAGTTGTAAGTTAAGAGTGAAAACAATTAAGATGAGACATCAAAATATAGGCCAGAGTGGAAAGCCTTTTGCAAAACAGGAGTCCAGAACAAGTCTTGGCTCACGTGTCACAAAAGACGACTTGAAGATACAGCACTTTTGGGGTAAGAGTGTTCAAAGTACAATTGCTGAGAACTTTTAAGTTCCTTGATACAAAGACATGTCTGATATTTTACTAAAGAGACACCACTGGAGTGAAGAGGTTCCATGAGCCTGACTCATAGCAGGTGGGAATAATTTCTCTTCAGTTTAACATCTACTGGCTTTATAGCAGCTTATCTCTACACTCAGAGAAGATTACAAGTTATGGCTCCTAATATCCATACCCTAAAATCGACGGAGGCAGAAAGGCATCTGAAAACACACATGTCCACGACTCAACGTCATTACAGTACTTCTTGCTGCGCAGACCCCTGCCCTGACCGCAGGCAGCGTCGGGGGTAGCGGACGGGAGGCGCACGAAGGCCCACGCAGCTGCCCTGCTCCGGCCACTGCCCGGGATTTCCCTTCTCTTTTCTTGGAAACCCGCATGCATAACCCCCACTCATCCCTTTCCTTTTCAACCGTGGCCAACAAACTGTTGTGGGGGATACCCCCAAAATATACTTTTAGCCACTTACTCCTAGAACCACCATGAAAGGTGAGATTGCTTGGAACTAGCCTCTTTCAAGATGCAGGGCTAGAAGCTGCTGTGGGCTGTCCCGTGTTGGAGCATGCGCCATGGCAGAAGCACAGCAGGGCCAGGGCGGTGGGGCAGGCGCTAGGGTGGGGGACAGGCTCAGGAGGGTCTGTCCAGGTACTGCTGCAAGGGTGAGCCCTGTGTTTCTCCAACATAAGAGACAGGACAGGGGAGGGTGAGGTAAGCATGTGACAGGGACGACAAAGGAAGAGGGAATGAGCAGTCTGTTTTAAATAGTGCGGCATTCAAGTGAGGAAAAAAAAAACTCAAAGGAAAATATAGGTTGATCTAGGGAATTCAAACCTGTGGTGTTTTTCACTCCTAGGTTAGAACAGGACAAAAGAAAGATTCTTCTAGCCATTGTTCTAGAAGAGCAATCTAAAATCTATAATCTGTTCATTGTGATAGTTTCAGTCCTGAAAGTACCTGTTCACAGGGGCATGTTAAAAAGTCTGAAGAGTTCAAATCTCTTTCTGAAATCCTCTCAGTCTAGTTCAGGCCATGATGGGATATAAAACCTCTGTAAGGAGCCTTCCAAAAGGCGTTCCATCCATAAGGACAACTTGCTCAATTTTTCTTTGATGGCCCTGGATCCAAGACCATGGGAAGGTTTCCCTCGAGGTTCACCCAGGTGGAGGGAAGAGTCAAGGTCACCGCACGATCCCAGGGCTTCCTCCTCTTCCACTGTTTTTTGGGGCTTGAAGAGGCAGAAGTATTTCTTGTGGCCATTCAGAGCCAGCACATAACCAGTGTAGTCACGCTCCATGAAATGCTTATCATACTGGTTTGGGATTGGGGCTGCATCTTGAGCAAATTCTAGTAAGTATTCTAGCCATTCTCTGTGTTTATCTAGACTCAGGAAGGAGAAGTGTAGGCAGTTGCTCCTGTAGGAAGAATAGAATGAGGTTTCAATATATTTCTAACACATTTAATTGCAGGGAAAATAAATACACCAGTGAGACTTCAAATACCAGGAAAAGGCTTTGTGTTGGATGGGGCCTGAACACAGAGAAAATGAAAGATTTCTGTGGGAGCCAGAGGGCCTCTATAACAGCTATGCCACTTCAGTCACCCATCCCCCCTTCCCTGCTAGGTATAACTTATGTCACTGTCAGTGTCTGGCTTCTGGAAAATACATAAGGGTTAGAGAACAGTCAGTTTTCTGAAAGGGCTCAGGAAATAACACTGAGTTCTAGCTCTTCTGTTCAGAACCATCAGAACATAAAGTCAAGTGGGAAAAGAGGTCCCTCTCACGATGGCTTTTTTTTTTTTTTTTTTGAGACAGTCTCACTCTGTTGCCTGGGCTAGAGTGCCGTGGTGTCAGCCTAGCTCACAGCAATCTCAAACTCCTGGGCTCCAGCTATCCTCCTGCCTCAGCCTCCCGAGTAGCTGGGACTACAGGCATGTGCCACCATGCCCGGCTAATTTTTTCTATATATTTTTAGTTGTCCAACTAATTTCTTTCTATTTTTTGGTAGAGACAGGGTCTCGCTCTTGCCCAGGCTGGTTTCGAACTCCTGACCTTGAGCGATCCTCCTGCCTTGGCCTCCCAGAGTGCTAGGATTACAGGCGTGAGCCACCACGCCCGGCTTCACGATGGCTTTGATATCTGAGTTAGAAAAGTCACAGCCAACACCTTGCTGTGTGGATAAGGCCCTGATCAGCCAAAAAGCAAGGGGGGCAGTTCTCCTCCAGTCCCCTCTTTACACAAACGTGCAGGCTTCCTCCCCCACATGTGCGCACACACACTCACCCAGTGAATGTGTAGACCTCAAAAGCAAATTTCTGCAGTAGGCTGTTCTTGGTGGAATTGGACAGGATAAGGACCACGTTCATGTGGCCAGGCCTCAGGCGTACCAAGTTACTGGTGTATGTTACATCTGTGAGTTCAGTTACCTCCACGAAGCCTTTCTTAGGAATCTTGCTGTGGAGAAACATTGAGCAGTTAAGATGTTATCAGGATAGGGGAATGCTGTCGGCAAGCTGGGGCAGACCCTGACTTGCTAATCCCTGGCCCACAAATAGCCTCTCTGATGCTGCCCTGCAGAGGGCGCAGAAGTCATGTTGGGACGGAATGAAGATGGCAGCCATCATGCATTCTGTTTTGTCTCAGAGGCCCTGGCAAGAGGCCAGGGTGTGTGCTCCCGACTGATCACATTCATCAGCAGTTATGGTGACAAACCATCCTCTGCTTGTGGCAACTCCACCCGCTCCCTGACGTTCTTTGCTTCTTGCCTTCACTGTTAAATCTGAGACTGGGAAACGAAGTCACGGAGTGTAAGGTAAGTCGGGCTGTTTCTAAATATCTAAGGGCCTTAGTCAACACCAGCCAGCAGGGACCGCGTTTGACACGCAAGGTGACCCGGAGTTCTTCTGTCTACTATACATCCTAAGACTGCTTTACTCGACCACACGGCCTGCGGTTTAGGCGCTGAGGGGAGGGGAGTTTGGGGTTTGTCAGCCAAACCTGCTGTTTTCTTTGGTAAAGCTTGGCTCAGCCTTCCCAGCCTTCTCACGGGCATCCTCTTTACCTGGAGGGCTTGATTCTCGCTCATCACTCGCGTCGCTGAAGTAAAGAAAAAGAGTTTTACACAAAAAGTGTAGAAACCACCATGGAGGTTTGGGACTCACCCCTTGGCGCTGCACTGAGAAGCCGCGGGCATTTACCTGAAAGCCTGGACCATGACCGTGCCGAAGAGGACGAAGAGGCCGGAGAAGATCAGGGACAGGAGGGGCATCATTTCCCGCCTAAAACCAAGTTAATAAACTTATTAGCGTGATGTGGGATGTTGTGATTTTAGGTTTCTTCTCTCCAGCTCAAAGAAGAAAAAAAATCCCCAGAAAACTTTCACACCAATAAATACTTTCTAATTTCATGCAAATAGAGGCTTTTTTTTGGTGTTGGATGGCAGAGGGAAAGGTAGAGATTGTTTCCTCAGTGTTCTAATTCATAGACAGCTTATTCTATTCTATTGATTTATTATAATTTTTTTTCTTTTTTTCGGTGTAGATGGGTCATGAAGAATATTTATTTATTTTAGAGACAGAGTCTTGCTCTGTCATCCAGGCTGGCGTGTAGCGGCGTGATCACCGCTCATTGTAACCCTGAACTCCTAGGCTCAAGTGAAACTTCCACCTCAGCCTCCTGAGTATCAAGGACTAAGCCTGGCTAATTTTTAAATTTTTTGTAGATAGGGTCTTGGTATGTTGCCCAGGTTGGTCTCAAACTCCTGGCCTCAAGCAATCCTCCCAAAGCGCTGGGATTACAGGTATGAGCCACTGTGCCTGGCCCCAAAGACAGCTTATCCCAAAAGTCTGATTTTGTATCTCAGTATACTAGGCTGTGCTTAATAAATCCTGCATAAGGAAACAATAAAAGGGATAATAAAGGATTTAAGTTGTACACATGGAAGAACTTTCTGATGTTGAGGTATCAGTGACTAAAAAGTCTGTGGAGAGTTCGAGGTTGTAGTGAGCTATGATGATGCCACTGTACTCTAGCCGGGGCAACAGAGCAAGACTGTCTCCAAAAAAAAAAAAAAAAAAAGTCTCAAGTCTGTGGAATTATTTCCTAAATTTTATCAATTTTATTCTACCTGGAATCATTCAGATATAGCCCAGAGGGGTGGAGTAGGGAGAGAAAATTGATCTTTCAAGATCTGATTTAGGATTGGTGTTCTAAATTTTGTTCACCACAAACCCTCATCAAAGGCCTGCCGTTTCTTAGGCACCGTGCTGGGTGCCAGGAATCACAAACATGAATAACATGTGGTTCTGTCCTCCAGGAAGTCATGGTCTTATTAGGGGGTGGGAGAGGGATAGCCCTTCTCTGATTAATTCACTGACTCGTTTGTACATCTGTATGCTGCACTCCAGTGAAGGGCAGTCATGGGTGACCCTTCCCTAACCAGTGGGAAAGGGTCAGTCAGCAGATATAAAAAAAGTGAAGATACTACAAGAAAAAGGGGAACAGTTGTTGAGAATGTGTAAAAATTCTTCCACTTGCCCATATCAACCACACACTGAAATTTAAAAAGGTTGGAATTCTTTTCAAATAAAAGTAGTTATACCAGTATTAACAAAGAAAAAGAAATTCAACCTAGCAATATCCCTACCAGTTGTTGTAAAACATGTTACTCCAGCAGTCCGAGATGTAGTCAGCAGCAGAGTAGAGCCACCGAAGGAGAAAAACCTATTGAGAGAGGAAATGGACGATGGTCAGGTCTGAACCCCTCACCCCGCAATACAGCGCTGCTGCTGGGCCTCTGCTCTTGGCAGAGATACATCACCAGCACCGTGACTCAGAGTCCTTGCTGGCCATGATGCTCACAGGAGCAAGTTCGTCGGTCAGGTCGGGAAGCACAGCTTCAGAGGAGAGAAAAGCTGGATCTTTCCGCAGCTGGTCGAGATAACTCAAGAGGATGAATTTATCACTCTCACTCCCGGTCCAGGGATCTTCCAGGGTTTTGTACACCACCCTTCCTCCCGTGTTGCGCCTTTCTAAGATAGACACCTGGGAACAAAGGAGAGGAAAACCATCAGATGTCTCAAAAGCATGCAGTTGTTTGTGTTTTTTCAAGCAGGATGGAAAAAAGGGTCCAGTGAAGTTAGTGATGAGCTCAAAAACAAATACTGATGAGTCTAAAGTATTTGCAAAGGATTTAAATCTTTCTGACAAAAGAAGTTATATTTATGGTGACTTTTCAAAGCCTGTGTTAAAAATTAAAACTCTTGGCTGGGCATGGTGGCTCACACCTGTAATCAGAGCACTCTGGGAGGCCAAGGTGGGAAGATCGCTTGAGATCAGGAGTTCAAGACCAGCCTGACTAAGAGCGAGACCCCGTCTCTACTAAAAACAGAAAAAATTAGAGCCAGGTATGGTGGTGCATGCCTGTAGTCTTAGCTACTTGGGAGGCTGAGGCAGGAGGATTGCTTGAGCCCAGGAGTTTTTTTTTGTTTGTTTGTTTTTTTTTGAGACAGAGTCTCACTCAGCTGCCTGGGCTAGAGTGAGTGCTGTGGCGTCAGCCTAGCTCACAGCAACCTCAAACTCCTGGGCTCAAGCAATCCTACTGCCTCAGCCTCCCAAGTAGCTGGGACTGCAGGCATGTGCCACCATGCCTGGCTAATTTTTTTCTATGTATTTTTTAGTTAGCCAATTAATTTCTTTCTATTTATAGTACAGACGGGGTCTCGCTCTTGCTCAGGCTGGTTTCGAACTCCTGACCTTGAGCTATCCGCCCGCCTGGGCCTCCCAGAGTGCTAGGATTATAGGCGTGAGCCACCGTGCCCGGCCTGCCCAGGAGTTTGAGGTTGCTGTGAGCTAGACTGATTCCACAATACTCACTCTAGCCCGGGCAACAGAGCTAGACTCTGTTTCAAAAAAAGAAAAAAAAAAAAAAGTTAAAACTCTTTTTTCTCAGTAGACTTTGTTCTATAACCTCTGACTTCATATTATAACAAAGGAAAACTTTGTTTTTAAGCGAGACGAGCGAAAAGGATGCACGTCAGCATTTACTGATAGGAAAGATGCTTTTTGGAGGCCTGAGGCTGAAACCTAGAATGCGAAATGACCAGGGGAAAGACTGTTTTAAGAGTAGGCTTTCAAAACAGGCTTCAGAGATTTCCACACTTCCTGGAATCTGTACTCTATGCTCCCAGGGAAGGAGGAAACAAAATCCAGTGCTGTGTGCTCTGAAGAGCCTGGGATCAGGAAGGATCTGCAGCTCACCACTGATTTCCCTTGAAACGCCTCGCCGTCCGGTATCAAGGTGCTGGCAAACTCTTGCTGCCGATTGCTGTAGACATGCACAAATCTCACAGTGTCTTGAGTGTTTGCCAGAGCAAAGGACAGGAAAGCCTCGAAGGGTTTGCTCAACTTGGTAGTCTCGGCAGTCAGTAAAACTACACAATACCTGCACGACACAGGAAAGAGAAAACTTTGCAACCAATCCCTGAGGGCAGGGCCAGCACCCCTAGTGGCAGGTGCAGGTGGAGGAGAGGAGGTGCTCATCTTATTGAACTGAACACAGTTTGCACAAGGAAAGCCGACGTCTCTAATGAGAGAGGATTTCCCAGTCATTTAATGACCTGCTTCTTTTCCAAATTGGTGATGTTTTTCCCAAACCAAATGTCTTCACGACATTTAGGAATTTCTTTCAAGGCCTGGGTCACTGATTCCTTGATGCAGCAGGGACTCTTAGAAGCCATGTGTTCTAGTTCTTTCACTGCAGGGCAGGCTGATCAACTCTGTCTCAGGCCAGAGGCCACCAACCCTCATTCTGAAAGGCTTCCTTTGCAAGGTTCCAATGGAAAGCTTTGCTATTTATTCATTCACTCATTCATTCATTCATTTTGCCAAATATTTACTGAGCACTAGCTATATGCCAGGTAGACAGACGACATTCTTGCCTTCATGGAGCTTATATTCCAGTGGGGAAGACAGAAATCAAATAAAAAGATATATCATGACAGGTAACAAGTACTATGAAAAAAAAAAATGAAGGAAAAAAGGGGAGAGAGGGAGGCCAGAGTGGGGCGGCAGTCATAACCCATTAGCTAGGCTGGCCCGGGAAGCAACAGCTGAGGTGACGATTGAGCAAGGACCTGAATGAAGTGCACCGGGAGAGCAAATGGGCAGAGCATCCCAGGAAGAGAGAACCAGCGCAAAGACCCCGAGATGGAGAATGACTCGATCTGACTCGCGTTTTTAAACATCACTTGGCTGATGTGTGGAGAACTGTTTGGTAGGACTGTTTGGGAGCGGAGAGACATGTGAGGAAGCTGCCACCGTGGTGGCAGGTGGGCTGTTCTAGGGTAGCAACGGTTAAAAAAAAGTGAGAAGCGCATGGATTTGGGATAGTTCTTGAAGGCTTTGTAAACAACAGTCCTTACAGTCAGGATGTTCTCTTTTTATATCTAATAAAGAAAGTCTAAATTAAAGTTATTCTTTCTTCTCTCTTAGACTATAAAGGAGTCTGAAAAGTCTAGAAACAGGGAAATTCTTTATCTTACACAATATTTTAGTTGTACTTTCAAATAACATGGTCAGTGTTTTCTCCTATGTCTAAATACCTTTTACAGATGAAATAGCCCTAAATTTAAACCCACTGATTCGTTTACCTCAGAAACGTGTAACAAATATTTTCCCTGTATTTCCACAGTTTTCAAGTACTCTGTATAATAACTCTTCACATACTTCATTGAATAAGTTATACTTTAGCCTTCCTAATTCCCAGCTAATTATTTTGACTCAGTACTCTACACTTCCCAACTTTTTAATTATTACACTGGCTCCTTTCCAAGACCTCCAGAGACTCACGCGGCATGAAATACTCTAGCACAGACAGTAACTCTCTCATACTCCATGCTTCTTTAAAGTGACACTTGGCTAAAGTCTGCTCATCCTTCAGGTCTCAGCTAAAGTGTGATATCTTAGGGAGATCTTCTCTGACCCCTAGACCAGGCTGGCACATCCAGTAATTTGGTGCTGTGGCTCCCCGGACTAGTACATCCTGCTGCCATTATGGTTGTTAATATTTGGTAAAATGATGACTAAACTCTGACTGTCATGGGGTAGATGTTTAATCACCCTGTAGTAAAACGCAAAATGGCCTGTTGCAACGTCAAGTAGAGGCGAAACCATAAGTCCTTACTTCCTCTGTCGGTGAGACCGTTTGACGGGGCAGAGTTCATGGAACAACTTCTGGTTGGTGAGCCTGGCTGCCAAAAGATACTTGTTTTGGTCGATGAAATTGTCAATGGCTTGCTTTTTCATACCTCGGGCCTAGAGAAAAACCAAGAAGCAACTCGTTTTTATTCAGTTTTCTCACTGCAAATGGGCTTCACTTACAAGCTTAATAAATAATGTGGCTGACCTTGGCTAAAGTAATATAACCAAATAAGACAGACCTGTTTGAGCTAATAAACATGTGATGATCTATTTCAACAATGCAGGACTGAAAGCAATGATTGCGTATTTCGGGTCAAAGGAAAAAAATCTTTCCACTGGAGAACTTTTGTATACTGTTCTATGATGACAAATTTAAAAAGTCAATCATTTTGAATTTTAGGCAAATTTATTTCTATTCAGGATTTGTACCAAATTGAATTAAAAATAAACTCCAAAGCAACATGTTATAACATTAAAGGCAGACTGCAAAACTGCATGATGACCATTTTATTACTAATTTTCATACATTTCAAAGGATTGAAATCATATACAGCAGGTACTCTGACCACAATGTAATTAATCTAACACTCAATATAAAGTGCAAACCAGAAATGTAAACATTTCCCTTTATATATGGAAATTAAGAAACACACTTTGAATAAGAAAAAAGTCTATCACATTAGGAAATGTTTTGATGATTTCTACACTGTGGCCAAAAAAAAAAAAAAAAGAAAATGTTTTGAATTTGGATGATTGATGAATATTACTTATCAAAACTTTGAGATGCAGATAAAGTCATACTTGGGTAATTTCACAATTAATATATTAGAAAAGAAATGAACTAAACATCTATGTCAAGAAGTAGAAATAAAACAGATAAAAACAAATATTAACATACAATAAGAATTAACAGGCCAGGTACGGTGGCTCACGCCTGTAATCCTAGCACTCTGGGAGGCTGAGACAGGTGGATCATTTGAGCTCAGGAGTTCGAGACCAGCCTGAGCAAGAGCGAGACCCTGTCTCTGCTAAAAATAGAAAGAAATTAATTGGACAACTAAAAATATATAGAAAAAATTAGCCGGGCATGGTGGCCCGTGCCTGTAGTCCCAGCTACTCGGGAGGCTGAGACAGGAGGATTGCTTGAGCCCAGGAGTCTGAGGTTTCTGTGAGCTAGGCTGACACCACGGCATTCTAGTCTGGGCAACAGAGTAAGACTTTGTCTCAAAAATAAATAAATAAAAAATAAGAAAAAGAATTAACAAAGCCAAAATTAGTTCTTTGAAAAAGCTAATAAAATTGACAAACCTCTGGTAAAATCAATCATGAAAAAAAGAGAAGGCACAAAGAGCCATTATCAGGGATACAAGAAGGAATCACTATCTACATTGCAGAAGTTAAAAAAAAAGTTATTTAAATCTGAAAATTTAAATGAAATGGAAAAATTTCTAGAAAAATTGAGCAAAATTCAAAAAACCAGATAGTCTAAAAGTTCTATAACCATTAAAGAAACTGAATCACTAAGTCAAAAATCTTTCCTTAAAACAAGACTCAAAAACCCAAACACAAGGCCCAGATGGCATTACAAATGGTTTCAATTAACCTTCAAGGAAGATAATCCAATCTTATACCAAGTCTTCCTGAGAAGAGAAAGAGAACATACCCCAACTCATTTCATGAAGCCAAAGCCCCATCATGAGAAAGAGAAGTTATAAGTCAATCTCATTTCTGAACATGTATGTGAAAGTCCTAAACAAAACTTTAGCAACCTGAATCCAGCAATACATTGAAAGCATAATTTAAATCACGATCCCGTTAGAGTTAGCTCACGAATGCAAGGGAGGTTTAACATTTGAAAATACATTAATGTGAGTTAGCACATTACAGAAGATTAACGATTAAGGAAGACAAATCATAGGATCATTTAAGGGATGCAGAAGAATCATTTGCTAGAAATCAATACTATTTGTGGTTCAAACTCTTAGTCAAAATGGAATAGAGGGAACTTCTTTAATCTGATAAAGGGTATCCACAAAAAGCCTTCTGCCAACATACTTCTTGGGGAGATGCTGAAAGCCTCCCCCTATTTTTGAGCTCAAGATCCAGGACACCTCCCATCACTACACTTCTACTCTACATCACACCGGAGGTCAGCAATAAGGTAGGAAAAAGGAATAAAATGAGGACTGGAAAAAGCGGCAAAATTGTCATTAATCTCAGATGATATGATGTGTACTTAGCAAATCCAAAAGATGGTAGATAAATTATTTAAACCAATAGAAGACTTTAGCAAGGTTGCTAGATGATACAAAGTCATATTTAACACTCAGCTGGGCATGGTGGCCTGTGCCTGTGAGTCCTAGCTTACTTGGGAGGCTGAGGCAGGAAGATGCTTAAGCCCAAAAGTTCAAGTCCAGCATGGGCAACATAGCAAGACCCTGTCTCTCTAAAAAACAAAAATCTCGTGGGCAGAAGATCAAAATTATAAAAATCAATTGTATTACTTATTCCAGCAAACAGAAATATAATAAAGAAGATACCCTTTCAATAGTATTAAAAAATACAAGGTACCTAGAAATACGCTAGGAAAAAACTAGGATTTTTCCAGACAAAAATGATAAAAGATATGAAAACATACTACAAAATACCTAAACAAATGAAACATATATTATGTTTATAGGCTGAAAAGCTCAATTTTATAAAGACCTAATCAATTTAAGACATACTTCCCCTACATCAAAGTCATGAAGATATTTTTCTCATAGAGCTTCTAAAAGTTTTATAGCTTTGCCTTTTTTATTATGTCTATTCTCCCCAAATTGATTTAAAGAATCAGTACAAACCGAATAAAACCTCAATAAGTTTTTTTGTTTTGATGAAACTTGACAAAATTTAAAATGTACACAAAAAATACAAAAGACCAATAGCCAAGATGCTTTTGAAAAAAAGCCTCTCCCAAAATCCAAAAAACAAAGGAAGAGATTTGCTTTATCAGACCTTAAGATTATTTCCAAATGATTTTAAATACCTAAATATAAAAGGCAAAGCTATAAATCTTTCAGAAGCTCTATGAGAAGAATATCTTCATGACTTTGATGTAAGGGAAGGATGTCTTAAACAGAAGTAAACAAGAACCGATCATAAAAGGAAAATATTGATGTGAGTAAATATATTAAAAGAACTTATGTTCGGCCGGGTGCCATGGCTCACGCCTATAATTCTAGCACTCTGGGAGGCCGAGGCGGGAGGATTGCTTGAGTTCGGGAGTTCGAGACCAGCCTGAGCAAGAGTGAGACCCCGTTTCTACTAAAAAATAGAAAGAAATTAGCCAGGCATGGTGGCACATGCCTGTAGTCCCAGCCACTTGGGAAGCTGAGGCAGGAGGATTGCTTGAGCCCAGGAGTTTGAGGTTACTGTGAGCTAGGCTGACGCCACGGCACTCTAGCCCGGGCAACAGAGTGAGACTCTGTCTCAAAAAAAAAAGAACTTACGTTCATCAAAAAGACACCAAATACAATATATTCATAGCAGCATTATTCAAATAACCGCAAACTGGAAAAACCCAAATGTATATGAACAATAGGATGGACAGAGCTGCTTCTTTTGTAACTCTTACAAGCATGCAAATAAACTTTTTTCCCCTCCTGTTTAAAGAAAAAGAAAACCAATAGGATGGACAAATACACTATGGTCTATTTCTATCATGCAATTTTCAGTAATGAGAATGAACAAATATTAAGCTCCCTCCAATAACATACACGAATCTCAAACATGTAAATTAAGAGAAGCTAGACACAAGTTATGTGCACTGTTCAATTCCATTTGGATAAAATTCAAAAATAGGTAAAACTAATCCATGGTGTTAGAAACAGGACTGTACTGACCTTTGGGAAGGAGGCAAGTAGGTGGGAGGGAGAAAGAGGGAATCTTCTAGGATGATGACAATATTTTGTTTCTTTT
>CAUYRT010098061.1:0-42115 GCA_963574885.1 Lepilemur ruficaudatus
CTCTGGCTTCCGCTTCTACACTGAAGTCTCCGGGAATTCATCCATTTCTTCAAATGCATTGAGAGTGGTTTTGCTGTTGCTCCTGGAAGAATCTTGGATTTTGTTGAAATCTGCTTGGAAAAAAAATCTATTTTAGAAATATATCACTCTGCATTCCATGTTTCCATGTCTTAGGGTGCCACCTAATTTTTTAAAAGTTGTTCCAACTAGGGTTATAAAATGTCAGAGCCAACTTCACTCAACCCTCCCATTTCATAGACGGGGAAAGTCAGGGCCCTCGGATTTGATTCACCCAAGGGCACACAGTCTCAGACAGTGCCACCATGGCAACAGTACCTGTCCGTCTTACAGGCCCCGGATCTTCGTTAAGGAAAGAGACGTGCGTCTTCCACTCAGTCCACTTCACCTCGTTGATCCTGCAAGTGTGATCGTCATTCTTACTGCTTCACAATTGCACCTCATTAAATGCAGACAGACAGCACCACCTTTGGGATGTCTGGTCTCTAGACAGCCCCCCTTCTGTCCCAGGGATCAGCAGCGCCCCTGCCCCGAGTGGGCACACCAGCACTGTTAGGGTTTGAAACCTGTCCAAACCTCCATTGCCCCAGGCCTCAGGGGATCAGTTCTCCTCCCAGTGTAGGGAACCCAGAGATCCTGGATGTCGCTCAGACGGGTGTAAAGGTACATCTTCAGACAGCAGCAGCTGCTCCTGACTGGTCAGAGAGAGTCCACGGGGAGGGAGGGAGGGAAGGACGAAGGAAGGGAAGGAGGGCCTGGGCTGAAGTGTGAAGGTTAAACCTGAGGAAGTTTAGCTAGGGTTAAGCATGCACTAGGGAAGGTAGTTAGGGTTCACACCCCAATAAGAGCAGGCAGCATCTAAGGTGTTGGAATACAACTTAGGAGTTGTCAGCTTGACTTAAATTCACATTCAGAGAACATCTCTAGAATGAGGGTGTTGAAATCAGAAATGTTTGTTAGGGTAGCTATGACAGTCAGAAATGTTGGTTTGCAGGGGGTGGGAATTTCAGCCAGAGGAGTAGGTTAAAGTACAGTTACACTCAAAAAAGTTGGTCTACAGGGTCAGGCAGTTGGGTAGGGGGTAGGAAGAAGTGGACTTATCAGAAAAGGTGGCCGTGGGATGTGAGAGGACTTTTTAAAAAATCAGAACGCATAAGATACGTCGAAAGTAGCTGTCTCGCTTTCTGCTTGCCAGTAACAAAATGTGCCTCTTGTCCCCTGGTGTCACGTGAACCCACACAGGGTAGACAGCAGGACAGAGTGCCCGGTGGCAAATCTTTTCTAAACCAGACGCTGGACAGGCCGCCAGAAGAGACGGTGGCTGTGGTGAGAGCGAGCCAGCGGCGACGCCGTTTCTCTAACGTCCCGTCGCCGATTCGTCCCTCTCCACCCTCCCCAAAGACCCCCAGCCAGGACCCTTCCCCTTTCCTTACCGCAAGCACAGTCGGAAATCCTCCTCGGCGACTTTACACAACTCCCCCATCCTGAACCTGCTCCTCAGCCACTCTGGTAACATCTTCTCAAACTCCAAGATTGTCCTGGCTCTCTGGGGACATAAAGGAGCCTAAGGAGTGTGCAGGCGCGTGCACAGCCAGACAGCCCCTCCGCCCCCACTGGGTGCTCAGCACGCAGATCCTGAGGGTCCAGCTAGTCCACAGAATCCAGACACGAAAAAGCAGGTGGCTTGGGAAAGATGTTCAAATTGGTTTAAGCTCGACATAAATAATATTTCTGAAGTCTAGGAGCTTCCTCACTGAGCGTGTTAGGATCCCGGAATCCCACGGTGGAGGGAAGGTCCAACACCACGTAGTCCCACCCCGCCCCCAGGCTTGGAATCCTGGCCATCATTCCTCCAATCTCTCCTTAACGGTATCAACAATCCAATTAAGAAGGCCTTAACAGTTAGAAACTTCTGTGTGTCAAATCAAAGCTTTTCTCCCTGTGGTTCCCCCATGTGCCTCAGTTCCGCCTTCTGGGGCCATAGAAGGGGACTGCTCCCTTTTTCACAGGTAGCTCTATAGATATCTGAAGGAACTCTCACCTTCTTCAACCCTAGTTCCAATAACCATTTCTTGTGTGAGAGTCTCCAGTCCTCTGCCAAACCTGGTCACCACTTCTGGACCCATCCTGTGGGTTGGTGTCCTTAGCATGTGAAGAGTATTAACACAAGGATGGAGTAGAATAGAACTGTCACCTCCATTGTCCTAGACCCTATACTCCTCGTAATGCAATCTAGGGTCATACTTTGACATGCACATATCACGCTGTTGACTCTGAGCAGAGCACCCCCATAAGCTTGAGTTTCTCTCACACATGCTGTTGTTCAGCCACACTTCCTAGACCCTGTACTCAAAGATCCTAGACTAAAGGCTCCCTCAAACCTGGCCAATCATACAGGAGCTTATGCAGATTCCCAGACCCCACCCTACACCGTGTGCTCAACTGAGTCCCCGTGGAGGCCCTCGTGCTGGGCTCTCTGCCACCCAGGCTCACCTGTAGGCGCCAGATGCGCTCGCTCTCCTTGGAGACGTTCTCCACCGTCTCTCCCATGAGGGCAATGAGCATGTTGAGCAGGAGGACGAAGGTGAGGATGACATAGGTGATGAGCAGGAACAGAAAGAGGATGGGGTACTTGGAGTTCTGCTGGATGTTCAGGTCGCCCAGGCCTATGGTGAGCTTGAAGAGTTCTAGCACCGCCTCACTGAAGCTGCCGTAGGAGCTGCAGTCCTTTTTATCACTGGGACACTTCTCGATCAGCGAGGCCAGGGCTGGGGGTACATAACGGGGTGTTCCATTCAGCCTCTCTGCCTGGGTGGTTGCCTGATAAGCTCAGTATGTTTGCACACAGGCCTGCCACCTCCTCCTCTCTGGCCACTGAAATCCCATCTCCAGCCTCACCAGGCTGCTTTCTCTGCCCTGACCTCCTGCAGAACGCCCTTCCCACCCAACAAAGTTCATACTCTTCTCTCCTTCTGCCCAGCATTGGCCCTTGGTCACTTGCAGCCTTGCAGAGTTGCTAATTCTAATCTATGTGTGTGTCCTTGGCTCCCCAACTAGTCTTTGAGCTCCTGACTTCCTATAGCCTGGGTCGCTTCCCCAAGGCTGTAAGATCCCGAGTCTCCTCGTAATGCTCTGTTGTGAGTTCCCCAGGAGCAAGACGCAGGGCTCACCCTTCTCCTCTTTCCAATACACCACAGTAATGGTTCACTGCTGAATGGATGGATGGATGATGGGTGGATGGATGGATGGATGGATGGGCAAATTAATGAGTAAGTGGGTGGATGAATAAATAAGCAGGTGGAGGAGCGAATAAATAAGCAAATTTTGACCCAGAAAAGGTACCAGACAGATAGGAACAGCTGCCTAATTTCAAATCCCAATAATCACTGAAAAAAAAAGAAAAAAAAATCTGTTATGGGGGAAAACAGAGGTTAGAAATAAAGCCAGGTTGTGCCGTTCCCTCTGTTTTACATAGAGAGATGTTAAGAGGGCGGGTCTCCCCTTTTGGCCCCAACAGACCAGAGGCTCTCACAGATACATCCGAAGCAAACTGTGAGAACAACGTGGTGTGAAAACCAAAGAAAGTTACCTCCGTGCATCCGTGCATAACTTGGCTCCTACTTTTGCAAAGACCATCAATCAAATTTCTGGGAACTTTAGTGTCCCCGTCTGTAAAATGGGGCTGAAAAAACCTGCAGAGCTTATCTTAGGCTGTGAGAGCTGCATGAGATGATTGATGGATGGGAAACTGGGCAGCATGTCACATGTTGTGGATGGATAAGAGTGACCAGCCTGGTTTGATTTCTGGAGCCTCTAAGCCTCAGTTTCCTTGTGCTCAGGGATGATGGTTCCCACTTGACCAAGTCATTGGGAGAAGTGAAAAAGTAATGCTTGGAAAATGCTAAGCATGACAAGCGCCCCACTGGTAGCTGATGTAATTGTCGCTGAGGCTGCCATGTGCTTTGTCATTGTGACATCTGTATAAAGTGCTTTACAAAGGTGGGCGCTACTATTATTTATAAATCAATTACCTACTCCAAATCCAAGTAAGAACACGATATATACAAACAAGAACTTCAGCACATCATGCAGAATGACCTGCAAAGAAAGAAACGTGATTTCAAGTGTAAGGTTTGAGAACCTACTCACGGCACACCAACCTCCATTCTTCCCACTCTCTCCCCACCCCCTGGCCAACTCCTCAGGGTGTCTAAGGCTCAGCTCTGCACCCCACCTCCAGCCCCAGGCTCTCTCCTCCCTCCACCTCCTGGAGCGCAGTCTCTCTGTCCCTGCTGATCCAGCCTTAACCTTTCTCCACAGGGTCTCCCATCTGGACCCTTCACACTTCCTGGGGACAGGGGTGTGCTGGAACCTGCTCATACCAGCTCGCTCCAGAGCTGACTGTTAAATTTTCATGAAGCTTTGTGAGCTGGCTGTCAAACACAGTTGTTATCAAGAACTAAATCAAACTTTCAGTTGTAAGATGAGTAAGTTCTGGCGATCTAATGCACAGCATGAGGACAATAGTGAACAATACTATATTGTATACTCGGAATTTGCTGAGAGTATAGTCCTTAAATGCTCTCACTACACACAAAGAAATAGTAACTATGTGAGGTCACGAATGTGTTGACTAACTTGAAATGGGTAATCATTTCACAATATATATGTACATCAAATCCTCACATTGTATACCTTAAATTTATGCAATTTTACTTGTCAATTATGCCCCAATAAAGCTGGAGGGAAAACAAATTATTATTATTTATATTGCAAAAAAATTAAACCATATATACTGACGACTAAATAAATTATCTTTAAAACAAAGATAATATTCAAAACTCATCACTTCCTAGTTATTTTATTGCATTTTGCAATTAGCTATGCTTTTGAGGTTATTTACGTCTGTGGTGGCCATATGGTGGAAATACTGTGTGACGGTATATAACTGTGCATTCTTCCCAACACCATGTTCAGTGACATGATGTTGGTGGCTGGAAATCAGCCATACAGAAGTACAGTAGTCCTCCCTCATCTGTGGTTAAACTTGCTGCAGTTTCAGTTTGTGCATGGTCAATGGCAGTCTAGAAATAGGATATTTTGAGAGACAGGGCACATTCACATAACTTTTATTACAGTATGTTGTTATAATTGTCCTATTTTATTATTAATTATTTTTGTTAATCTCTTACTATGCTTAATTTATAAATCAAAGTTTATAAGTAGGTATGTATGTATAGGAGAAAACATAGTGTATTATATAGGGTTTGGTACTACCCACAGTTTCAGGCCTTCACTGGGGGTCTTGGAACATATCCCCGAGACTAAGGAGGATCTATTGTATTTACACCATGAAAACTGGTAAATGCTACAAATGAGAGATTAACTGACTCACTGTTTTGTTGACGTCTAGATCTAGATTAAACATAGTGATGGAGACGATGTTAATCTACACTAAACTTAAAAATGTGTCTTGTCTGTAGCCTTTACATCATCAATAGCACACAAATATCAAAGGAATATTCTTCTAGTACTTGCAAACCATCATCCAATTCAGCAAAGAAGTTGCTCACATCATTGACAAACAAGCAAAGTTCCAACGTAAATCGTTGCCTCATTTTGATCATACTGCTTAAAAGGAAAAACACCAATGAACATTCATGTCTGAACAACACCCATTTGTCAATTGCAAGCATAGGTTGCAACAGATTTGAGAGTTCTGTAAAAACAACAAATTATCTGAGACTCAACTGGCTACATGGAACATACAATAAAGTGTACTGTATATTTTATTATTATTTATAAATTGTGTGCTATACATCCTTTATAGAGTAAAATTTATAATGAAGGTTTGTGTATATGTGTGTGTATATGTGTATATATACACACACATATACATATATTCCACCCACACACACACCTAGAGAGTGGTTGTTAAAGATTTACCAGCACACCACTACCCAGGGGTGAGAACATTCCTTCACAAAATGTGTCCCTTCCCAGTGTCCCACAAGCCTGAGCATTTAAAGCTCTGGTCATTTAAAGCCCGACCAAAAGCAAAGGAGACCGTGGCATTTGGGAGAAAGAGCAGTGGCCTGCCCCTTGGTAAGCCCCTGTTCCCCTCCAGACTTCAGTTTCCCGCTCTGAAAAACAGACATCCTCTGAGAGTCCGTCGGCCCCCAACGCACCTTCTGGATCATGACGCTGTACATGCCCATGGACTGGAACCCCCGCGTGTAGTAGAGCATGTTCGCCCAGCCCAGGGCCATGGCCAGCACGAGGCAGGCAAGGTACTCTTTGTAGGCAAACAAGTACAAGAAGACAGACAGTATCACAAGCACAGCCTGGAAAAAACTGTTCAGGAGACACAGGAGACAAGGGCCTTACTTACTTCTCCTCAGCATCAGGGCAGAAATACTCAAATCTTCCAAACCTCCCTCAAGCCCCCCTGAACGGTCCCCCTGGGGGCTGACACTGAAGAGACGGATAAGGCTGCCTCAGATCCACTCAACCACAGCTGAAATCCAGCCTCGTGGACTATGCCGCCAGGTGCCAGTCGGGGCCAGTCATGGGCTGGTTGCAGCTGACAGGGACTCTCTTAAAAAAGATTCGGATCCACAGGGCCCCAGAAGATTCTGGGGTACAGCCTAGGAGGCCATATATTTTTTAAGTCACTCACATGATTTCTGATTCCCACATAGATTTGAGAACCACTAGGCTAGACAGAGGACGTAGGGAATGATTGCATTTTTAACCAAAATGACAAAAGCCGCCAACATCTATATTTATAAGCCAATCATAACAAAAGTTCCCCCAAACCTACTATTTTTTATCTTTTTTAAAAAAGTGTGATATGCGCTAAGTGAAATAAAAGTCAGTCCTAAAAAGACAAATACCATATGATTCTACTTATACGAGGTACCTAGAATAGTCAAATCCATAGAGACAGAAAGAAAAATGGTGGTTACCAGGGAAGGGAAAAGGGAATAGAAACTGTTGTTTAATGGGTACAGAGTTTCAGTTTTACAAGACGAAACAAGTTCTAAAGATTGATTGCACAACAGCATAAAGGTACTTAATAGTATTAAGCTGTATGCTTAAAAATGATTAAAATGGTAACTTTCACGTGATGTGTATTTTACCACAATTAAAATTTGTAAAGGACAATATATACCAAACATACAAAATCGAAATCTACTTCTGCACAGTGCAAACACCGTGAGTTATGCAGACATCTGGTTTAAAACCCCTCTCTTGCTTATAACACCAGGCAGTTTCCACAATCATAAAATATCTGACCAACGTTAAGACACAGGCAAGTTTGTTTTCCTGATGTAGTTAAGAACAAACATCTGATTGATTGATCGACTGCATTCGGGGTTGAAATGAGGAAGGATGTCTACGCCTTCCTCTACACTAACAAAACAATGAGAAGTAAAGAGCAGGACAGTATCCTGGTACTTTTTGTTTGCACTAAGAACAGTGTCTGTACAAACAATTGGAATTGCAATACCTCCTCGGAGATGACAGACTCGCACGTGGCTTGCATCATGGGGCAGTGTTGCACCTAACTATCCATTTCCTGCAGTAGCCCGGTGCCCCACCTGCTCACGGGGATGAAGAACTTAGTGCATGCCTCTGGAAGGCAGGTACACACTTAATAAAACACCTGGGTATTTAGAAACCTGAGGCCAAGATTCAAGGTCCCACAGGCCCAGCTTCCCAAATGCTCAGAAGAGAGACTTCAGTGGGGTCTACAGAGCTGGGGAGCCCAGCATTCTTCCTCCCAAACTGCCGTTCCATGCCCACGGCAGCAATGCTAACTCGCTAAATCAACCTCTGTTCAGTTAGAGACAGAGGTCACATAAGCCTTTGATGTCAGCTGCATATGACCTCATTCAGAGAGGCTGCTGAGCTGGGCTTTCTGGCTGGGGCCCTGTGGTCACCAACCTTGCACTGGCTGGGGGTGAAGACTACTGGCAGGCTGGAGCTTTGACACTGCTGAAGCTCCTCCGCACGACTATGAAGGACTCACTTCCCTGCTCTGGGAGCTTCAGTGGTGTCTACAGATGAGACTTGGTGATTTCTCAGGCACCTTCTAGTCCTGATCTGCCAAGGTCCAAAATGGTAACTTCTATGTCCCGTGCAACCAGGAGGGACTTCCCTGGACAATTCTTTGTAAGCAAGTACACAGGACAGCTAAGTCTTTTCATGACTTCTCTGTGCTGCCTGCCACCTGGGGCTCTGTGACCAGTGATGGCAGCCATCACTGCCACCAGATGGTGGGCAGTGTCCTGAGGTTTTCTGACCCTATCCATGGGCATCTGTGTGCCTCTTACTGGAAGGGAGAGAGGAGATCCCTGGCCATGTAATTAAGACAGAATGTCTGGGACAGGGTGACGTGGTAGGGTGGCTATTCCAGAGGGACACTGCAGCCACATATAGGACTCAGCCCTGCCTGTGAGATGGTGACCAAAGGGATAGAGGGTGACCTACTTACAAGACAAAGTGGAACCAGGCATCTGAGAGGATGGACTGCAGATCCGAGGGTCTCAGCAGGAAGATTGCAATGCCCTAAAGCCAGAAAGGAAAGACAAACTACACCTTCCTCCTGCCCCTCGCTGGAGAACCTGAGAAGGTGGTGCTTCCCCAGGACTGAGATTCAGTGAGGGGTGACAGTGTGAAGGCCCAGCCAGAGCCAGGTGAGGGATATGGAAGGAGACCTAGGCCTGGGAGTGTAGGTGGCCCCACACCATCCTCAGCCCAGAACCTGCAAAGCAGCACACTCACTACAGCTGCCTGCCACTCCCCACATATGACCGAGCCTTCCAACCTCTGAGCCTTTGCTCATGCTCTTCCCCATGCCTTGTCTGTAATGACCTCGTCCCCAGTGTCCTCATGTCCAATCCTACCCTACCAGAGCCATCTCTGCCTTCAAGCCTGCCCTGCCTCCCCTGTCCCCAGTTAAAAGTCATCTCCCTGCCTCTGAGCATTGGTCTGAATCCAATTCAGGGCCACTTTCAAAGTCTACCTTAAAGTCTAGATGTTTGTGTCCATGTTCAATCCCCTACCAGATTGCGGGCTCAAAGAGGTCAAACTCCCTCCAACCCTATCACCTTACCCAGGGCTCCATATGTGGAAGGTGTTCTGAATATAGTTGTTGATTCACTGGATAGATAGATAGGTGGATGGATGGATGGAGAGATGGTTGGATAAAGGATGGAAGGATGGTGGGTATGGATGAGCGGGTATTTGAATGAGTGACTGGGTCAGTGAGAGAGGGCAGGTGATTAGACAGGAGCATGGGGTGGGAGAGGAAGATGGCCACTGAGTGGCTGGGAGGGTAGATAAATGGTGGGCAGTTGGACAGATGGATGGAGGGGTAGACAGATGAAGTAGGTAGGATAGACCTGCCTTGTTCATTTATTCCCATGTTGGAAATCTAAGGCTTGGAAAGGAAAGGCTTGCCTCCCCAAGGGCCCCCAGAAGTGATGGCAGAACAGGGAGGGATGGTAGCCAGGCCTGCTCGCATCTGCCCTTTGCACCTGCCTACCTCGCAGGACAGTCTGGAAGGGCTGAGGGGCTCACTCACCTCCTTCACAGAGATGCACATGGCCCAGATGAGCACGAACATCCTCCCTAAGAGCTGCAGCCACCCCATCTTGTGCGTCAGGGCCAAGGGGTGTGGGAGAGCCTGGGGAGGAAGGGAGTGGGGTGATCAGGATAGGGGTAAGGACGGCGGGCTGGCACCAGGTGCACATGCCGACCTGTCAAGTGCACCAGCATGAGACCTGCTCCCTGTCCAAGGCAAGAGAAGGAACAGCAGCTCCCTGCCCCGCCTTCCCCACCCTCGGTGGGAACCCAGAACTCCACAGCAAGCACAGTCCAATCTGTGCTAACAACCTCTCACGCCCCATCGCATTTGTCCTTCCCAGAGCCCATCCATATCCAGAGACTCAACAGGGCCTTATAACACAGTTAAATAAAACCAAGACTCTGTGCCCCATGTGATGGATGGGAAACTGAGGCCCAGCATGCTGGGAAAACTTGCCCTCCTCCCACTTCCTGCAGCAGAAAGACCCGACTAGTTCTAGGCATAGACAGAGAGCCTGGCAGGGCCTGGGGCTCCTAATTCTCTAACTCTCTCTCCCAGCATCACTCCACCTCGGGCTCAGCACCTGGGGCTTAGCCCAGCTGAGCACCAAAGACACATTCTGTTCCCTAGAAACTATGAAGGACAATCAGGGGACCCCACATAAATCTCTTGGCCTCGCTAGGCCTCAGTTTCCCCATCTGCACATGGGGCAGCTCCAAGCTCCTCCAGCTCTGGCCTCCCCATGCACTCGCCCAAGGGGCCCACGTACCTCCTCCTCCCGGGGGCGGTAGTACGAGACGAGAGTCAGGGTGATGTTGTAGAAGAAATAAAAGCAGAAGGACAGGAAGAACATGTACTTGGCAAACTTCTTCCACTTCATGTGCAGCAGTGTGTGCAGGGGCTCCAGGGTCAGCATCTCGTGCCGGTTCTGGGGGAAGCACATGCCAGTCACCGCGGAGACAAGGGTGAGAGGGAGGGACCATTTTCAAAGGGCCCTGCAGAGCTGAGTCAGCACTGCCCCTGGCAGAAGGGGCGTCATTATGCCCAGTGGACTGGTTTGGCTGGAAATGCGGGAGGGTAATTTCCAGCTCCCAAGGCTCCTCCCCAGTGCACAAGGATGAGGACAGCAGTCGAGTGCCACAGGAGCTGGGCTGCCAGCAGTAGGGTCTAACGCACAGCAGAGAGTGAGCCTAGGAGGGGCAAGGGGAGGTGACAGAGGTTCCAGCCCCAATTTGCCCCCCTTCACTGTGTGGCCTTAGGACAGCCTTAACCCTCTCTGGTCTCAGTCTCCTCATCTATAAAACTGCTGCCAATCCCTGCCCCACCAACCAGACTGCTCTGAGGGTCCGGGAGACCCCAAACAAGGCAGTCTCTGGGAAGCTGATTCTTGCTAAAATACGAAGGAGGAAGACCCTGCCTGCTGCCTCACTTCCCCCCGAGAGCTGAACACCTCTCACAGCTCGCCCTATGTCCTCTCCTCCAGCTACACCGACCTCCCCTTCCACTCCCCTCCAAGAAGCCCCTGATTGCTCCAACTGTGCACGCCCTCACCCTCATTAGGGACCAGGATTGAGGGAAGAAAAGGTCCCAAGCCTGGCCATATACACCAGCAGGGGAAGTGGGAGAGAAACGAGATGAGGGAAGTTCAATACCAACCACCCCCTCACCCACACCCGCACCCAAACTGCCCCCACCACTAGGGTCTACAGTCTGAAGTTGACTGGGAACAGCTGGGCCCACTCCCAGGCCCCACCGTCTCTGTGCCCGACTCCGCCTTCTATGGCAAAGGAACAGGGGATGCAGGCACAGGGGGCTTCCCAGGGCCCTCTGAGCCCCCAGCCTGAGGTCCAGCCCTCCACTCCCTGCCCTTCCCGGCCCACCCACGAGACCCACGTCGATGTTGGTGTTGTAGACAATGATTTCCAGCACTGAGTTGTCTGTCACGGTGTCCACGTTGGTGAGGTCGTAAAGCGAGGATGACACGGGCCCGTACGCCCAGTCCGTGAACTTCCTGGACAGGCTCCGGAGCGGCTTCTCCTTGATCTCCCGGCTGAGGATGTACTTCAGGATCTGGGGACGGGACAAGGAACAACTATTCAGCCGCAGGGCAGGGCTTGGGGCCAACAGGGCTGCGCCAGCCAGAGGCAGGCTGGCCCGGGAGATGGTCCCACCAGGGATGGTCAGAGACATGCCTCTGAGCCTCATGCCATGAACCCAGGTGCAGCTGAATCTGTAGAATGGGTGCAAAGCTTGCTCTCCTGCCCATCTCACTGGGGTGAGAACAGAGACAAAAGGTGTAAAGGCCCTTCCCACACTGCAGGAAGCTGCACAACCAGCTCAGAAATCCTCGCAACATCTGGGGACCCAGCTCAGCAGAGGATCCAGGAACTGATGATTTTTAGAAACAATTTCCATTTGGCCTGGACTCGAGAAGAAGCCAGAAGTTTTTCCAGCTTCCCCATCCCACCCTCAGACAAGACCCCTCCAGCTGAGGCTCACCAAACTGGCCAGACGGGTGGTGACACAAGACACCAGCCTTGCAGGATGTTCCTGGGACCATAGTAGGTCAGCGATCCTCTAACTCTGCTGCATGTTAGGGTCACTGGGGAACTTATAAAAATTCCACACCACCAACTAACGAAATCCAAATCTCTGGGGTGAGACCCAGGAGTCTGTATTTGGTAATGTTCTCTGGGTGGTTCCAAAGTGCAGGCTAGATGCAGAGCCACTGCTCTCCAGCTCACCACTTCCTGAAAGCTGAGCCCTGGGTCACCCCAGCATGGGAGTCAGGGCTTCCTAGGGCACTAACCCAGGACCCAAGAGGAGGGACCTGGTGGGGAGGACAGTGTCAGAGGCCCGGTCTCACACAAGCCAGTAGGTTCCCATCCCATCTTTCCTGAGAGCCCAGACAGAGAGACCCTAGGAATGGGGCCGAATCTCCCCATCCTGCACCCCAGCCTGTGAAAGCCCCATGGACAGGGTCTATGTGGTAAACATCACTATGCCCTCTACCACCCCCCACATCGTGGCCAACCTGGGCAACATCCAGAAAAGTTTTTCAAAGGACATTGAACAAAGGAGAGAAAGAGCCAGGAAGGGTACAGGTGCCTGCCCCACACTGGCCACAGCAGGCATGTTATCCTCCAGAGAATATGGGGGGCCTGGGGCCATGCTCCACGCAGGCAAGGGGAGCATGTCCCTGGGCTGGGGTGGCAGGGAGAGCACGTGCCACAGTGGCACGTAGGGAAAAGGCCCTTGGAGGAAGCTCGACCTGCAACCCCAATCTGACCTTCCTCCAAGCCCAGCAAGCATGGGGCAAGAGGGGAGGGGAGGCAGGCACACAATTCCTCCTCTGTTGAAGCCATTTTCCATCTCCTCCTCCCCCCACAAGAAAATAAAAGCGTCTCTTGTGGGTCCCAGCCCTGACCACTAGGACATGACCAAGGCCCTCAGGACAGCTGACTGGGAGGCGGATGCCCTGAGGCTGGCACAGCTGTGATTACACAACAGCCACCACCCCCCAGTGTCCTCCTGCAGCCTCCCAGGGCTCAGAGACAGCAAAGCTGAGGAACAGGCTCAGATCCCAGAATCTATCCCCGGAGAAGAACCTCCCAGACCACACCATGATTCCAGCCAGACAGAGGTCAGGGGCCAGCCCTTCTAGAGTCTCCATCCACCAGGGCTCCCAGCTATTGAGTTCCTCGGCCACATCACACAAGGCACAAAGGGCCCTGGCCCGCCATGCTCTCTGCTGGGGACGTGGCACAGGATTTCAGCCTGATAAACAGGTCTCTCCGTAATCGGGGAACAGCAGCCCATTGGCTCTGGATCCAGAGCAGCCACCCTGAGATACTGTTCTCTGAGATACTAAAGGACCCGAGGGTCAGACACTCAGCCTCTGCTCGGATGCCTCACTATGGAGGAATTCTCAGCCACAGAGCATGTGAGATACTGTGTCACCTTGGCCTTTAAGGCTCCTGGAATCTAGCTCCAGGGAAGGGGTCCCAGGGCAAGAGATAGGAACTCCGGGTATCAGAGACTGAAGGCCAGAGAGTGGGCACACGTGCTTCATCTCATGCTGTGTGGTCGCTCAGAACACACACACTTCGGGCCATAACTGCACTTCCGGACCTAAGGCTGGGACCGTCCCAGGGCTGAGGCTGTGATCTGTGGATCCCCAGAAGGGCCCCCAGGCCACCCCAACCTCGCACCTCGGCCTTGCCCATCTTGGCGGCCAGCTGCAGCGGCGTGAGGCCGTCGTTGTTGCGCATGGTCTCCAGTTCCCAGTTGCCACTCCTCAGCAGGATCATGTCGTACATGCGCTTCACAAAGTCATTCTGCGTCTTGAAGTCCTCGGCCACCGTCACCAGCGCGTGCAGGATGTTGTTTCCCCGTGAGTCCTGTGAGGTGATGTCGGTCTGCTCGAACTCCATCAGCAGCTGCACAATCTCGGGCTGGTTGGTGCAGGCTGCCAGGGCCAGGGGTGTCTCGCCTGGGGCAAGGGGAGCACTGGGGCTCAGTTCTCTCACGGGCCAGAGGCAGAGTCCCCCAAGCCCCAGCACTGGCGCCCGTACCCTGACCATCTGAGGAAGATTGACCCCTGAGGCTCCCTGGCCCTGTCCCCATCCCACCCTTGTACAGGGGGGAAGACGGAAGCTAGATCTCTGCAGTAGCCTCCTGTCTCCCTGCTGCCACCCCAGCCCCCCAGACTCTGGCTCAACCCAGCAGCCAGCCCACCCCTGTTAGCAGGTAAGTCCCACCTCGCCCAGAATGAAAGCTCAAAGCCCTGCGTATCCTGACCTCCCCCCTCCTCTCCCCCTCACTCTCTCCCCTTCAGCCACAGCGGCCTCCTTCCTCTTCCTCAAGCACACTGGTCACTTTCCTCCCTCGGGGCCTTTGCACAAGTTGTTCCTTCTGCCTATAGATACCTGCATCAGTCACTTCCTCCTCTTTTAAGTCTTTGCGCAAATGTCACCTTTTCAGTGAGTAACCCTAACCACCCTATTTAAAATTGTAACCCACCTCCCTCCTGCCCCAGACACAACTCCTGATTCCCCTTCCCCTGCTTTATTTTGTATTTTTTCAAGAGCGCTTGTCATTTTCTAATATAGTACCTAATATTCTTGTTTATAACAATTAATACTGATGGTGTCTGTCTAGAATGCAAGTTCCATGAGGGCAGGGATCTTTGTTTTGTTCACTGATCTATTTCAAGCACCCAGAATAGTGCCTGATGTAGATAGTAAGTGCTCAATAAATGTTTGGTCAGAAAAGAGAAGGCAAGTGACTCACACGTGGTCACACAGAACCAGGACCAGACGGCAGGTCTCCTGCTGCTTCCCTCTCTTCATCCCACCCACCAAACTCTCCCCACACCAGCTCCAGCCAGGTGATGGCGGGCAATGGAGACACGAAAGGGACTGCACAGGACCCTGTGCTGGGATGCCCAGACCCATCCAGTCCCGCTCATCCAAAAACCACCCAGAAGAGAAAACAGATCAGTGGCTGCCAGGCAAGGGCTAGGATCTCAGGAGAAAATCTGGGGTGTGATGGAGCTGTTTGCTCTCTGACCCAATTGTAGTGGTGGTCACATGACCATATACATTTGTGAAAATGAACAGAACTGTACAGTAAAATGGGTGAATTCACTATATCTAAATCATACATTTCAATTTTTTTTTTCACCCAGGGCAGTCTAACCCCAATTACTTTTGGACTCCCCAGCTCCTCAAGCAGGGAACTTTTGTCCTCTCACTTTTGACTCCCTGTTTGCAGTCCTAAGATGCACTGGGCACAGGGGACAGAGACAGAAGCCAAGGCGAGGACACCTATGTCAACGTCTTCCTACACTGAGGCAAGTCACTTCCCCTCTCAGAACCATTGGGGCTGTCTCCTCGGCCTCCCTCTCAGGTCTCTGTCCCCTCCCAGGAGGTCACCTCTAAGACCACCAGGGGACACCCCCGAATGCGGCAACCCCACTCCACCCTCCCTCTCTGGTCCACCCCGGTGTTCTGCTCAGAAGGGTCTGCCGCAGCCTTCCCTCCGACCCAGCTCTGTTCTCCCCAGTCCCCAGAGCCTCTTAGGGAGGGACCCTCGCTCCAAGCGCAGAGCAGGGTAGACGGCCCCTCCCACCTCCCTCCGCCCATTTTCCTTCCTCCCTTCCCCCATCTTCCCTCCTCCCAGACCCCGCGGCCCCGGCCCCAGCCCGCGCCAGGCCAGGACGGCACCCACCGAAGTAGAAGCCTTCGTGCAGGGACTTGGGGTTGAAGAAGACCCCCTTGGCGTGGGCGTTGACGTCGGCGCCCGCCGCGATGAGCACCGCAGTGATGTCCCCCTGCCGCCGCTCGATGGCGATGTTCAGCGCCGTCTGCCCTGCGGACCGCGAGGAGATGGCAGGGGGCGCTCAGCGCCTGGGACCGTGGGTGATATACCCACCTTCTGGGGCCTCTCTCCTCTCTCTCCTCCATACCCTCCTCAGAACCACGGGGAAGTAACAGCTGCTTGTCTGTGTCACCCGCTTCCCAGAGTCCCAACCTCATTCTTAGCTTCATTCACTCTATTACAGGGTGGGCGCAAAGAATATTTACGGAGCGCCTGCTCTGTGCTCCGGTGCCAGGCGCTGGGGGCACAGTGGTACACAGGGCGCAATTCTGATTCTTTTCCTAAAGAAGCTCATGGTCTCTCTGAGATTGTGGTGCTAGGGTTCAGAGGGGTGCAGGGGCTGTGGTACCCAGAGCAGGGGCTCTAACAGCTGGAGAGGGTTGGAGGGCTTCCCAGAGGAAGTGGCCTCTAAACTGGGACCTTGTAAAAGTTAAGCAAGAGTGGATTGGGCAGGCTGGTAAGCCAGGGCAAGAGGGTAGAATTTAGCCTAAGGGCCATGGGGAGTCACAGAAGGCGCTGGGGCAGGGAAGTCAGAGCCAGCATGTTGCGCATGTCTGTTTTCAGGGCACTCTGGCTGCAAAATTGGAGGATGCGTTGGAAGAAACCAAGACCAGAGGGGAAAAAAAGAGGCTTGAACTAAGGGGTGGGGGGGTGCAGTGGGAGGGGGGACATTAGAGGTGGAGGGAGGAGAAAGTCCAAAGACCCTTAGGAGAAAGAGCCCTCAGGATGGTCTGGGAGGGTTGGGGAAGAAGAAGTGACTAAGGTAAGGTCCAGACGTCTGGCCTTGGCGGTGGGTGAATGAAATGCTGGTGTCTGAGGAAATAAAGGACAGAGGGAGACATTAACCCTGTTGGTGGAGACTGTAGAACCTCCAGAGGGAGGGGACCAGAAGGCTGAGGGGAGGCATGTCTCAAAACGTCCATTAGAAACAGCATTTTCCAAAGAGCTACCACCACGCCATATTCAACGATAAAGTCCTGGTGGATTATAGAACTACGCATTAAAAATAATTGAAAATTTGTTTATATTAATAACTAAATTTTGGTAGGAAAGACCTTCTTAAGCAAGGTCCAAAATATATAAACTGTAAAGAAAAGACTTGCATATTTCCTTACATAAAAATTAAAGATTTCTGTACTTCAAAATACATCCTAATGAAAGTTAAAAGCCAAGTGATAAGCTGGGGAAAATATCTGAGATGTGTAAAAAAGACAATGTATTTTTTAAACTCTATAATCTATTAAGAGTTCCTACAAATCAATAGAAAGACAAACAACCTAAAAGAAAACTGAGAAAAGATTACAAACAAGCACCTCACAGAGGAGAAAATACACCTAGCCAGTAAACAATAAGAAGGATGTTTGGAATCACTGGTAATCAGGAAAATGAAAATTAGAAGCTAAAAGTTAACCCTTTCACTGACCAGATTGGAAAAGACCAAAAAAAAAAAAAAAAGTGGTTCATTTCCAGTATTAGTGATGAGTATTTTTGTACCCTGTTGTGGGGGAGAGAATAAATTAGTGCCTTTTGGAGACAAATATGGCAATAACTATTATATTTTAAATGTGCATGCACTTAACTCAAATATCCCAAGTCAAAGTATTTTCCTAAGACACATGTACCGTCTGTGCATAGGGTCATAGACAAGAATATACGCTGCCACACTGTCACGGCAAAAAATTGGAAACCACCTGGTAAATGGTGAAATTAGCCATGGTACAGCCGTAATTTCAGACTAAGCTGGTAAAAAGAAGCTAGGCTTTAATATTCTGGCATGAGAAGGTCTCTAAGACACAGTTAATTGAAAAAAGCAAGTTGTAGAAAAATATAGACAGCATACTATTTTATGCTAAATAAGTAAATAAAACTATTTCTGTGTTTACGTGTTCACACACATGTCAAAGGCCTAGAAAAGTCCTCAAAAGATACAGGGAGATGGATGAAGGGCTTTTTTAAAAAAACTTATCTGAAATGTTGGAACGCTTTACAATGAAACTCTATTCATGTGATATGTATGTCATTAAAAATAAATTATGTTGAATCTGATGATAGATATGTAGTGGTTTTTGTGCTAATAGCTCAACTTTTATATTTAAATTTTTTATAATAAAAATATTTTAATTGAATAATTATTAAAAAAAATAAAGTTCCAAAGGCCTCTGATAAAATGCTTAAAAATGATTATTAATAAAGTCATCCTTACATTCTCTTAGCCCCAAAGGGAGAAAATATTAGCCCCTCCCTGATGGGGAAACTGAGGCTCAGAGAGGCAAGGTAACATGCCCAAAATGTAGAAAAATGCTGCTCTAATGGTCCTGGAGCCCCTGCATCCCAGGGGACTGCCTACAACCACTTCAGAGAGGGCATCAGCAGATACCCGCAGGGGGCAGAAGGGTGGTGAGGTTACTGTCTGGGAAGCAATGGCTTCTCCCGACACTCAGAGAGAAAGTGGGTCCCCACAGCCCCCCACACACCCACCAGCAAGAGGCAAGGGGAGGCTGAGAACAAAGAGAGATGAGGATTCGTGACCAGCACAGCAAAGCCTTAATAGAGGCACTAATAACCTTCATTTATTCATGCATTCAAAAAATATATATTAAGCAGCTCTTACATGGGACCCTAAGGGCATCAGGAAATCAACTACGGGCAACAGACTCCGTCCCTGCCCTCAAAGGAAATATGCTGCTAGAAGAGGGAGTCTGTGAGTCCCTGCAATACTGACAAAAAGAAAGGTGGGAACAGAGGGGATTGAAAAGGGAGAATTACTAGGGCAGGCAAGTTTGAGTCACTGGCCGGAACTTCACGTCCACAGGCCTACTGTCAGCTCCCTAGTGTCTTTTTCACCACGGCACCCTGGTGCCAAAAACGACATCTGGCATGTAGTCGATGCTCACGATTATTTGCAAAATGAAGGAAAAAAGAGGGGAGTCCCCGCGATATGCCCAGCACTATGCTACGTGCTCAGGCTTCTGGGTGGCAACAGCGCCTCTGCGTGCCATGGCCTGCAGTGGCCCTGTGGCCCTGCACCCCACCCTCGGAGACTCCCATCTGCATAGCCACCCCGCGGCAGGTACCTTCGTAGGCCTCCTCTGTGTACTCAGCGTTGATGAACCTGTCCAGGATGTCGTTCTCCTCGGCGAAGGCAAGCAGGATGCGCACAATCTCCTTGGTGTTGGGGTTGATGTTTAACAAGGCCTTCATCAGGCAGGTCTTCCCCGTGTCCGAGGCTGTCAGCTTGTGCATGAGGAAGTCTGCGGGCAGGGTCACAGGATGGAGCCGCAGGAGGGGCCCTGCTGCCCTGGGCCCTGCCCGCCCACAGGGTGTGGGAGCTGCAGCCTCAGACCTGCTCCACACCTGCGCTGGCCTCCCTGCCCCAGCTCCCCCTGGCTCTCCTCCCCCCTCTCCAGCTGTCCCTCTTCCGGCTCCTTGGCTGGCTCCTCGTTCTCTGCTCTCCGCAGCTTGTAAGAGCCTTGCTGAGGCCTTTTGCTCCTTCCCTCTGCACCCTCTCCTCGGTGGGGTGTCTTACCCACTACATGGCCTCCCGTGGTCCACCTTGGTGCCGACACCCTGAGGTCTGTGTCCAGCCTGTCCCCTCCTTGGGGCCTCCAAATAAAGCTCATCACCTCCCCTCCAACCTGCTATTGCCTGGTCCCCGAGACAGCTAGCCCTCCACCAGCCGCCAAGCCATCCAAGTCCAAATGGCCCCACAGTGTACTCCTCCTTCTCCCTCACTCCCCATGCCCTGCCAATGTCACTGTCTTCAGAGGTCTCCAGAACTGTTCCCCTCTGCAAGCCCTGCTTTGGGGTCCCGATTCTGCCTGCCAACAGCCTTCTCCAGCTTTACCCCCATTCTTTATGCAGTACACAGACTGTGACCCTCACTCGCATGCCTAAACCCTTCCATGGCTCCCTATTACCCTCAGAGTCAAGTTCAAAGTCCCTAGCCAGCATTCAAGGCTGCTCACACTCCAGCCCCATGGGTTGGTGGGCAGATGGGGGGAGGTGAGCAGCAGGAGCCAAGTAGCGCCCCCAGCGCTGCACCCTCTGCCAGGCCCAGGCACTGACCAGGCATGTCCAGGCCACGGCGCCGCTTGCAAAGCTCCTGCAGCTCCACCAGCAGCTCCACCAGCTCCTCCACGCAGCCCTCAGACACGGCCGTGAATATGCGCTTCTTCAGCCGCTTCTTCTTCCGCCTCTGCTCTTCCTTGGCCAGGTTTGCACTGAAGCCAGAAAATGTTTCCAACTCACCACACGTGTACCCAGCCCCAGCCTCTCCCCTTCCCCCCTAGAGCTGCCTACGGGCGGCTGCACCCACCCCAACATCTGGCGGGACTGTCACAGTGCCCGCAATCCCTGCAGGCTCCCCTTCCAGGGCGATCACGTTTTGTCAAAATATATATTCAGATACACATAGCAATGATCAGGAAATACATATGCCTGACTGCTCATAGTGATTACCTCAAAAGTATGGGATTTTGTATTTTGCATTGTTTGAACTTTTTAAATCTGTCCCTCCCCGTCCTCACACCCCAAATAAGCAACCACGGAACGCATTGGTGCCTCCTTTTGCCTGTAGGTGTTCTTGCAACATGCATACTGATGTTGCACACCCATGCATTTTTGATCACTCCATTTCTGACCTGGGCTGGTTCACTCCTCCTTAGGCAACCTGGTGGTCCACTGCTCCTGGGAGGTCACCATAGTGATGCTGAATGTAGTGTGGACCACCGATCATGGCATAGCGCACTACAGCCCAGAACTCCTGGGCTCGAGCGATCCTCCCGCCTCAGCCTCCCAAGTAGCTAGGACTACAGGCATCCGGCAGCCTGCATTTTTAATTTGCATAAATGGTATGGTGCTAAAGTTCCTATTCCACTGCATACTGTTCTTTGAACGTTTTATAACAAATGGGTATTATTTCGCCATTTATAAAAATTTGTTATTCCCCTCTTCTCCCCGCCCTGCAAAATGTCTTGCATGCCATGAGCTCATGTCTCCAGACATTTGTCCCAACTCCCAGGAATGGTGGCTTCTTCCTCTTCCCTACCGGGCCCTGGAGCCTGCCCCTCTGGCAGCTCCCCTGGGTGGGCACAGTGGGAGGAGGGGAAGGCCAGACTCACCTCGGACTGTTGGGGTTGGATGGGGTCTCTGTCACGTCATCCTGAGGAGACTGGGGGGAGTCCATGTCATCACAGTTGCCAGAGAGGCTGGAGGTGGAGGAGGGAAGAGAGGGAGTTTTAAAAACAGACAACGGCAGCACAGAGCCGGGCCTGGCCACGTGGCTGGCGCAAGTCACCGCCCGCCTCCCAGGAGCTGAGCGCTGGGCCCAGCAGGGCTGGCCGGGGTACTCACCACTGCCGGATGTTGGAGTCCATGGGCTTGGAGAAGACAGGGGGTGAGGTCTTGGCGACAGTAGGGTTGGGCTCAAACCCTTCAATCTCCAGGAAGAAGTGTGCACTGAGGGGACACCCAAGGAGGCCATCAGAGCCGGGCAGTGCCTGTCTGTGTCCTGCATCCCTGCCAGGGGGTGTCCCCCACACTGAGCCAGCTCTGAGCCTTCATTGCCTCCCCAGGCACCTCTGGGATGTGTGATGTCATTGTCACTACATTTCACAGGTGGACACTGGGAGGCTCTAGGTAAAGCAGCTTACCCAAGGCCACACAGCAGGCAGGTGGCAGAGCCTGGATTCAAAGCTGGGTCTAGGTGACTGTCATCACTAGAAATACCAGGTGGACTAAGAGTCTCTGCTAGGGTGGCCTAACACCTGAGTGAGATATCCCTCTGCCACTGCCTGCAGGGACAAAGGACTCAGCAAAGATGGGGAACATGGCAGTGGAGCCAGAGTCCCCATCACCACCCAGCTGCTCCTCAGGCCTCAGGTCTGCAGTGAGAGCCCTGCCCGGGGAGGTCCCTAGACCCTGAGACCCGCAAGGGCCTCCTGGCTTGAGGGGAGGGAAAGGGCTGCAGTTATTCTTGGCCCCCTTTGACAGGACTTGTGCTGTTTGTCACAACAGAAAACAGAGTGCAAAGAGCTTATCTAGAGCAGAGAGGACTTCAGGGGTCAGGAGACAGGGCTGGAAACCCCTGGCCAAGCAGAGAAACCCAGGAAGCCACCTTGGGCAGTGGAGGGGAGAAGCCCTGGGGGGAGAGGAGGACAAGGGTTAACTTTCCCCTTGGGCTGCGAGAACAGAGACAGGCCCAGGGCCTGGCTGGCCGAGCCCCAGGGAAGGGGGCTGCTCACTGCCCCATGAGAGGCAAGACCACACCCAAGACGTGACTCCAGCCAGACACAGCCCCAACCCTGGCCTCAGACACACCCACAAATGCAGACACCCATGTCCTTGGAAACCACATTCAGAGACCAGCCTTCTGGGGACAACCAAGGTAGTGCAGATCAGGCTGTGGGTGACCTCGGTGGCAGCAACTGCCCCACCGTCAGCTGCTGCAGCACAACTGCTGGCTCTGTGACCCAGCCTGGGGCTGCGCCCTCCTGACCAGCAGGGCCTCTCTCCAGGCACATGAGGCTCCTAAGCACCTTTGCTACCTGCTTACTCCCAGGCCCAGAAGGACTAACACACCCCCGCCCTTCCTCGCAAGATGGCAGAAGAGCTCCCAAAGTACAATCCCAGAAGAGTCAAGCTCAGAAAGGAGGGCAGCAAGGAAGGCCTTGTGGCCCCATTCTACAGATAAGGAAACTGAGGATCAGTACAGAGCAGCAGCTCATCCAGGGTCACCTCCCAGGGTAGAAGCCAAGTTGGCCAGAGAACCTGACTCCTGATGTCCAGGCTCACAGTCCACACCACTCTGTTCTTGCCTTGGCCCTCTGGGCCTTGCCCAGCTACTCGATACAGCCACTTCCCAGGGTGGGGCAGGCAGGAGAAAGACCCAGGGGACTTTAGGCACAACCAAGCCAGAAAGGCTCAGCAGTAATCCAGAAATGGGGCATGAATCAGGTGGAGGGTGACACCGGCTGCCACATTGGCCTCCACCTTCCTGTCTCCTGCCCATCAAGAGGAACCTTCTAACCTGACCTTTTTCCAAAAGAGAAGACAAAGGGAAGAGTAAACCCTTGCTGGGGACCTAGAGTTGGGTTCTAGTCCAGCTCTGCCTCTGCCTCCTGTGTGACCCCAGGTGGTCACTTGCCATCTCTGAGCCAGGCTTTCTCACCTAAATGGGTGATGGTTGGGCCAGATGATCCCTGGGGCCTGGACTCTGGAGCCAGGGCAGCTCCAGGATCATCCTATGGAATGTCCAGCTGAAGTGGGCATCAGAGGTCGACCAGTCTGGTTACCACTCCCCTGCACCGCTGCAGTGCCCCAGAACTGCCACCCCAAAACTATCTCCACTCTACCATGGCAGCCTGGCTCAGGGGCTCCAAACACCTCTGCTTGAGGCTCAGCCCCAAAACATCCTGTTTGAGATCTGCCAAATTCCCTCCAGACACAACCTCAGCCCCCACATCCACAGTTTTTTTCTAAGACAGTTGGTCCAGCCCTTCCCTGGTCCCTATCCCACCCCACCTGAGTTCCTCAACAATACTTCTTGAATACCTAACATGGCCAGGCACTGTGACGGGGCCTGGGGAACAAGGGGGCAGAGCTCCCTTTCCTGCCAGAGCTGCTGTCCTAGTGAGTTGGTCATGACTGGCCCCAAGGTCAGGCCAAGGCATAAGGCAGTGAGGCCATGGCTTTCCTGCTCTGGACAACATACTATCCTTCAGCTGTTCATTCCTCAATGGCAGAGACTACAACTGCATCGTCCTTGATTCCATAGCACTGGTCCTAACACACAGAGACCTCACTGAATGGGTGAGTGGGAGGACAGATGAGTGAAAGATAAATGAGTGGAAGGAAGGATGGCTCGTCCAACAGATGACAGATGAATGGATGGCTAATGGACAGAGGATGGAATGATGGGTGGATGGATGGACCATGTGTAGTAGATGGGTGGGTAGATAGGTGGACAGGACCAATAAGCAGACAGACCAACACAACCTTAAACTGTACATGTTGTTGGGAGGTTGCATCTTTCAGGTGACTCCCACTGTGCCGTCAGGTACCCAAAGCCCTCACCTCCCCTAAGCTCCATCCCCTCCCCAGTTTTGCGCAAGAAGCTGAGGAGCAGTCCTTTGTCCCTGTTCTACCTCCCCACCTCTCAGGGCTCCTACCAGAGCCCACAGGAGACCAAAGATGGTCCAGAGATTCAGATCACAAGAGCATCTGTCCACTCCAGGCCTGAGGCTGAGGGCCCAAGGGAAGGGAGGAAATGTTTCATCATCTCATCATGCAGTGTCCTTGCTCATGCTGAGAGGCCACCGAGCTGCTTACTCATCAACCCACGCACTCCTTCTCTCATTTCCCTGCCTTCTCCTTCATTGACTCAGCTCCTTCCTCAAAAACTACTAACATGCTCTGTGTAGGAAACTCAGGGGGCAGGGAGGGAAGAGATAGTCCTTCCAGGGACCCCATCCTCAGAGATCTCAACCAGAGCTAAGACATCGTCCCAGTGGCCACATCAGCCTCTTCAGAGAGGGGGTGGGCTGTGGGAGCTCAAGGGAAGGGACGGTCCTTCAGTTGACGACAGGGACTGGGGAAGGCACTGTGCCCTGTGGGAGTGAGATCAGCCTGTGGTTTGGGAAGAGCCCTGCAAGGCAGAGAGAGCGGCAAGAGAAAGCCTCCTCGGGAACAAAGTGAGGGCTGGGTCTGGGGAAGGAAGTGCTTGGAGGCCGGAGCACAGGGTGTGAGAATGGCAGCGATGAGGGCCAGGCTAGGGGGATCCGACTGCTGGGCAAGGACCTAGCTCCTGGGGCAGAGCAGCTGCTGGACCATGAGGGCCTGTGCCATGACTGCTCTGCCTGCCACTGTGCACACCGCATCCCACTCACCATCACAAGCACATGGCCAAGGCTTAGCCGTGTGACATCCCAGCTCCTGACCTACTACAGACCTATTTTTTTATTCCTACCTTTGGCCCAGACCAAAGGCCACCAACTGGGTGTTGTTGACTCAGGTGAGCAGATAGATCTACACCATTTCACCTGCATTTCTGTCCCTTGGAAGTCACAGAACCATCCCTGAGCAGCCCCAGGGCCAGGAAGGAGCCTGCCTGGCCACCTGCTTTGTCTCAAGAAATGCCCAAATGCTGTGAGCTGTGCAAGGCTCCAAACCCTCCATACCCTCCATCGGTCTGCATCTCCAACCCTGGGCATCACCGTGCCCAGGGCACAGAAAGGAGCATGATGGCAGCTACTCACGGGGAATGGCATGTGTTCAGAAAAGGCTCCCAGGTCCAAACACCTCTCCCCCTACAGTCTTCCGGGTGCCTTCTGTTCCCCCAGTTAGTATGTATTTCCCTGGAGGTCAGCATTGCCCTCTTTCTCTATGTATAATTTATTCTTTCCTTTTGTTTTTCTCTCTGGGCCTAAGTTCTTTACTCAGTTTCTGAGGGAGATGCCTAAACCTTCACATGAGAGTCCTCAGAGAGCCTTAGGGGAGGAGGAGAGGCCACCAATTCAGAAGACAAAAGCCACACCTCAGCCCCTGGTCCTTGGCTAGGCTCAGCAGGCTTTGCAGAGCGAAGCCTGGATCCAAGTTTGAGACTAGGGACAGGCTCAGACAGGGCAGCGCGACTGGTCCTGCTGAGGGAGAACCTAGGGTTTTCAAGAAGCTCTGTCCTCAATCCTTCCCCGAGGGCCAGACCTCCCCTGGAGAAGTGAGAGGGGAGGCGAAGGGGGAAGAGCCAGGAGGGTGGGCCTTGCCCGCTTAGCTCAGGGACGTCTCTGCCCATGTCTAGGTGCCCCCACCAGAAAAGGGGGTGTCTCTTGGCTCCTTCTCCCTTCCCTCCCATGATGCCAGCACCTCTCTATGCTGTCCCCTCCTCCCCATCCCTGACACCAGACTCAGACCTCCTCATGGTCTCCCTGCCCCCAGCCCCATCCAGTCCATCACCCACACGGCTCACCCAGAGTAACCTCCCCAGGACGCAAATCTCGCCATGCCCTCCCTCCCTCGTGAAAACCCTCTGTGGCTCCCCACTACCCTCATGCACGTCCAGGTTCCTTAACTGACCCCCAAGTTCTTTCACTGCCCAGCTGCAATGGGACTTATCTCCTTACACACTCCCCCACCCACCCAGCACGTCAGCCACCCCAGACTCCTCACTGGCCCCTGCCTGGAGCCCCTGCTACCACGTCCCTCTGTCCCCGATGCCCTTTCCCTTCCTCTCTACCTGCCAACATCCTCTCTAATGCCACCTCCTCCAGGAAGTGTCCTGAGACTACCCACAGGTTCACGATGACCTGGCCCTCTTTAGCCCCCACCTGGCTCGTCCGCCTCTCTCCAGGCTCTCCCCACAGCCTCACCAGACTGTGAGCGGGGCCAGTATTCCATCTCTCCGTGTCCCAGGCTCCCCATCCCGGGCCAGCCTGGGCCTGGTACACAGGATACCTTGGCAATTACGGCTCCAACCAACAGACAAAGGGAAAGCAACAAGCTCACCCTGGCCCAGGAGGGGACCGGGTAAGGGGGCCAGAGAAGACACGGCCAACCTAGCCAGGGCCACCCCAGCTGGGACCAGGTCCTAGGGAAGCACAGCTGAGGGAGTGGGAGAGCAGCTTGAGAGCCACCAAGTCAGCTACAGGCTGGAGGACCCGCAGTGGGGACAGCTGAGGGGCGGAAAGTGTGACCCCAGAGAGGTCCCTTCTCTGCTCCCAGCCTCCTCCATGTCCCCAGCCGGGAAGTGGAGCTGCCCATCCCAGGCCTGCCCCGTTCCTGGGGGCCCTGTGGAGTGACAACAACAACGACAATGGCAAAGGTAACAAAAACACTGCCAACGCCAACATGTGCTGAGCACTGACCCCATGCCAGGCGCTGTGCTGAGCACTTGTTGACGTGATCCCAATTAGCCATCACCCCGTGAGTCGGTGCCATTGCGTGTGTCCCCAGTACACAGGTGGAGTTAGAGAGCTGGACTAACCTGGCTGGCGCACAGTGGATTGGAGTTGAAAATGTGCCCTGGGGAGGGTCCAGGCCACCTGGAATTCCCACCCACCTTTTTGCTCCTTGTCTTGAGGATGGCTCCAGCCTCACCTGGAGCTTTCCTATTTCCACCCCACTGCCCCCTGACCCCTACAAGGAGGCCTCCCTAATTGTGTCAGGCACACGGACCTCCCCAGCTCAGCCCCCGAGGGTATGATGCTATTTCCCTCACTGCCCCCCAGTCACACCTAGCGGGGCACCAGGCCACCCCAGATGAGGCTGAGCGTCTCAAGTCTACCCAAGGATAGGGTTCCCTGGGTGGGTGCCAGGCCCTTCCCTGTGCCCCTCCCAGTGAGGATCCCAGTCCCCAGCTTCTCGTCCTACCTCTTCTTCGTGGGGGTGACCTCCGCCGGCCTCTTCTCTGGCAGGACGGCAGGGTTCCCACTGGGGGCAGCGACTCTCCTGCCTACAAGAGGCACCATCTCCTTGGGGTGGGCGTTCATGGCTGGAACACAAGCATGGGCAGTGCTCCTGCTGAGGAGGCGTGGAAGAGTTTCAGGGGGCTCCTACTCACACTTTGTGGGACAGGAAGCTCACTCCCTACCTTCCCTGGTCACCCACCCTTCCCAAGGACAGAGAGACTGTCCCTGAAGCTTCCCCTGCTCTTAGGGTCCTAGGAGAGCTCAGCAGGGTGTCCAGGTGGGGACCACCGTGCCCCTAACCTCTCTCAAGACACCATCTCCAGCATCGCCAGTCTCCGGGTGGGCCCCTGAGAATTAGCTCTATCCTCCCCATGTCCCTCTCAGATTTTGCGTTCAGAGTTGTTCTCAAAGAGATTTGAGCTCAACAGAGCAAGACTGTTACCTCCTTTTCTCTAGACACTGTGCTCCCAGTAACAGCCTCGAGCTCCCAGGATGTTTCGGATTTCTCGGCGCCCAGGTGGTCTCCGCAGCTAAAGAGCTGATCACCTCCCTCACCCACCCAAAGCTGAGCACAACCAGCCTCAGCTGTCCATTGGATCCCCTCACCTGGGAGGAGAAGCTGAGTCCCCTTGCCCCGAGTGGAGGAGGCCGACCCCTCAGTCCAGACATGCCCCTGCTCGGCATGGGCTGGGCACCGTGCTGAGCCCCAAAAGGTATGGAAATGTTCACAAGAGGGTCAGATATGTCTCCCAAGGAGCCTAGGAAAGCATCGTGGAGGGACCTTGAGAGCCGCCGTGTGCAGGAAGGGCAGTGCGGGTGGAGGGCACAGCCTGGGCTAGGACTGGGGAACAAGAAAGTCCAGTGAGACGCAAGCTCTGGTGCGGCCAGAGAACGTGGGGGGGGGTCACGGGCAGTCCCCACAGCGAAAGGCTGGGAGCAGGCTGGGCCTCCCTGCAGGGGCCTCCAACACCACTTAGGAGCTGAGGCTGACCCCGAGGGCAGCTGGGAGGATGGGGGGCGGGATCTGGTTATACAAGAGACAGCTGCCTTAGAGAGAGCAGGGGCATGGGGGTGGGAGACCAGCAGGCCAGGAGGACGCTGCTGTGGGGGCCATCAGAACAGGGAAGGGGCCAGCTGGCCGCCGAGGATGAGACAGATAGGGGAAAGGGCTGTGTGGACAGGAGCTGACTCTGCAGTTAAGTTCTCAGCTTGAGTCACCCCCAGGGACACAGAGGGGATGGGTTTCTGTAAGAAACCCCATCTGGGTGGAGTGGAACTGGGGCCACTAGTGGTCCTGCCTCCAACAAGACAGCTTCCTAGAGGACTCAGCCAGAGCAGGCTGTCGGCAGGCTGGAGTGAGCCCCCACACCCCCAAAAGTGAGCAAGCTTAGGATGGGGGGGCATCCAGGGAAGAGTTTTGGGCCTGCAGTGTGGGCCCCAAGGTGGAGGTGCCCACCAGGAGGGCATCACAGGCACGCAGTCCCTGCCCATCTCCAGTCGCAGCCGCACAAAGACGAGGCAGCCTTGACCGCCATCCGCAACACACAGTGGCCTGTGGTGGAGCTAAAAGGCGGGGCTGGGCCAAGAGTGAAGGGGAGGGATGGAGGACACATCTCTTACCCGTCCCTGGGCTTCTGCTTTCCCCTCTGAGAAATGAGCTGCATTGTCCCCAAGGATCCTGGAGCCCTAACAGCCAGTTGCTCCATCCTCCCTGTCCTGGGCCTGAGTGTGGGCTGTCCCGGGCAGCGGGGGCAGGAGAAGGTCAGGATGGCTCTGGACTAGGGCTGCAGCAGCTACAATTAGTTCCCTGAGTCACGCCATAAACTCTGCGTTCTCACCTGCTGGACTCTCCCGCTGCCGTGGCCCTGCCTCTCGCTGGGCTGAAGCTGCCTCACCTGGGAGGTGGGACGTTGCGCCTCCCAATCCCTGACACTGATTGAAATGGCTTTTCCTGGGAGACAGACCGGGCCCAGGCCCGCAGTGCTGGCTCAGCACCTGAGAGACGCCTGGGCCCTGCCCCCTCCCGCTCTGGGGCCACCTCTCCCCATCCTGAACTCCTGTCACACTCCTGCCCTGGAAAGCCACATCCCTAGTCCCACTGGGGAGACAGGATCCTCCCTCCGCCCCTCAGCAGCCGTGAGAGGTCCTCCCTCCCCAGCAGCCCCAAGCGTCAGGGAGAGCGTCCTGGGTCCATGAGAACCTGTATTCTCACACACTCCCTGCAGCCAAGGGCTCAAGGTTTTGTTTCCCTTGCTAGAGGCCCAAGCTCCTCCAAACCGTCCTTCGAGGCCTACTGGCAAAAGGCAGATGTGGCCCAGAGGACCCCTGAGGTCCATGCTCTGAGCTCCCCAGGGCCCTTGTGCAGGGAGGACTCACCTGGTGAGGTTCTAGGTGGCAGTGGCAGCCCTTGCTCTGAGATCACCGCATGTCCGGAGCCCAAGGCCGCCTGGTGGGACCGTGGCTGAGGCGGCAGGAGGCTCTCATCGCGGGCAGAGGGATGGCTGGAATGAAGTGTCAGAGGCAGAACTGGCTGGGCCACCTGCCCTCGGCGCCAGGCAGGCCACACCCACCAGCCACAGCTGCAGTGCCCGCCCGCCCACGTGCCCTGTGTGAGTCACCCCCACACCCACACAGCGGCCTCAACCCCATGGGGGAAAGGCAGAGAAGGCAGCAGGTGCCAAGGCCAAAGGTCTGGTCCCAACTCTTCCCTCTCTGGTATTTGATGCTGGGCAGGTACCGCCCATCACAGGCCTCAGTTTCCCCAACTGGGAAATGGGAATCATAATGCCTACTTCCCAAGCATGCCATGCAGAGTTGAAGAGATCATGGAGGTGGGAGGGCTTAGTAGATGGTCCAGGGCTCTGCCCTCACTCCTGGGAGGGAAGGCCACAGCTGGGGCTGGCCTGCTTGACCCCAGGGTGGCCGGCCTCAAGACTCACCACTCATCTTTCAAAATCAGTCCCTGGGCTCAGGACTTGCAGAGACAGAGGAAGTCCCACTCAGTGCTTCCCACCAGCAGTCTCGCATCACGGGCCTTGGTGTCAGGCAGCCGGGCCCATTCCTGGCTGGATGGCCTTAGGCAAGTCATTTCTGCGAGCCTCCATTTCCTCATCTGTGAAATGTGCCCCGATAACCATGGGGCTTAAATGACCAAGTGGACAGAAAGGGCCAGAATGAGGCCCAGAACACAGGATGAACTCAATACACACAGCCATTACTGTCATTGTTATAATAATAATAATGACAGCCATTAGCTGTCATTGTTCTTGTCATGCCAATGTGTTCTCCCAGCAGCTGCCCAGGCCACCTTTCTCCAAGGCCAGAGTGAGGCAGGAAGACTCTTTGCCCTCCCTCCTGGCCCAGGCCGCCACCAGGGAGGGGTGGAGCAAGGCGGGGGCAGCCCTCACGTCACATCACCCGGGAACCGCACACCTGCTCCCGAGGGCAAGATGCCGACAAGACAGGGCTGGGACGGAGCAGGAAGTCTCTGCTGACAGGGACACAGCTGGTGCCTGATGCAGCAGGGAATTCCCGCCCCGAATCCGCCAGGTCTGGGGAGAGGGCAGGGGCAGGGGCAGGGGCAGGCTTCTAGGCCGCGGGTGGGCAGGACCCGTGGCCATGAGGGGCAGAGCAGGCTTGCGGATGTGGGCGAAGCAGGAGGCGGCTTCTGCAGTTTAAGACAGGGGGGTCCTGAAGTTCCCACTCACCATGTGTGCCTGAAACTCCACATTGAAGCCCAACCTTGGGTTGACACCATGCCCCTGCATTACCCAACTGCCCCTCCTGACTCAGCCTGCACCCCCCAGCTTGCTTCCGACTGCTCAGAATCCTGGGCATGTGGCTCTTGCCCAATGACAGTGTGAGTTTTCCTTCTGTTAATACTTTTTCTCAGAGGGCAGGTGAGAGCTGGTTAAAAGGCCCCTGGTCTCCCACCCAAAGGCACACCTTGTGCTCAGTGAGGAATAAGGGAGGTCCCACCCAGCAGAGTAAGAGCCACTGCTTCATGGAAACCTCATCCCACCCCAAACACGTGAAAGTGGCAGCCCAGGCCCTTGGGCTGGTCCACATCCAACCCCACTTAACCCTACATGTCCTGAGAGCCCGCATGGGAGGCCCTGGCAGGGAATCAAGGGGAGAGTGAGGGACCAGAATTGGAGAAGGCCAACATCTCCACCTTCACGGCACTCGAGGGCCATGGGGGAGACAGCTCAGGCAGGAACCATAGCCCCACCAGGCAGGCGACAAGGATAGAAAGGTCTCAGATCACCGAAGAGGGAAGAAGCCCCTCTAATGGGGGTGGGGGATGGGATCAGAAAAGGGGGGGCACTTGAGCTGGACTTGGAAGGAGGGAGGAGTCTACGAGAGAAAAGGGACTGAGTTGGCCCTGGCTCCTGAGTCCTGCAGGGCCCTGTTGTACCAGCCTCACAGGGCACGTGGCCCGTGGCCTGGTGGGGTTGCTGTCACCAAAGTGATGGCAGGGAACTGATCAGCCAGGGTGAGCCAGCACGCAAGGCAAAGGCTGTCTGGACCCCGGCTGACCTGTTCCAGTTTCAGATCTCCCAGTGGGGTTCCTGTCCTGTGTCAGGGTCCACCCACACCATCACAGGAGCCTGGAGCCAGCAGTTGTGCCCTGCAGGCGCTCACGTAGCATGACCCTCTGAGTCGTGGCTGGCTCCTGAGTGACCTTCAGCCCTCATTCCCAGCCGCCCCAACTCAGGAGCCTGGAAGGATTGAGGAGCTGCCCCTACTCGCAGGCTCCTCGCTCCTGGTAGCAGCATGAGCCATGCTGTGCCCACCTTTCAGACTCTTCTGTGGTAGTGGATGGAACACACAGAGCCTGGAAAGGCAACAGTCCCAAGAAGGGACCTTGCAAATTGGCCGTATGTGTGGAGAAAGACAAGCAGGGGAGCCTGGGGCAGGATGCATCCAGGGAGGATGCAGCCCCTGGACAATCCTGCCCCAACCCTGCTCCCCAGAGGCCACCCCTAGATACCTCACGTGTACCTCCAGCCCACCGGACTGAGGTGGGAGCAGAAGCTTTGGCCAGCAGTCTCTATCTGCACCACACAGAGGCCATCCCCTGCCTGCCATAAAACAGAGGACACAGCAGGCAGGCCATGAGCAGACCCTCCCTGCCTCCCCGAAACTCTCAAGCCCTGCAGACACCAAGCCCACAAGTTCCAGCCCCGCAGGGCGAAGAGGGGGAGAAGGGGTCTGCGTGGTGTGGGTGCAAGCAAGGAGGGGCCTAGCGACTCACACACTCTAGGAAATGCCCTACTAGGTGCCATGAGGAAGGAGCAGGGCAGCCAGGCAGAGCTCCGTCACCAGCCTTGGGCCTGAGCAGCCTGGCCCGACAGGGGTCTGCAGGGGGCCTGGCAGGCCACTGCGGCTCCTGGGCCAGGAGAGCCAAGCACCTGCCCCACGGGGGACTCTGGATGTGACTCCTCCTGCTTCCAGGTGATGGAGGGAAGGACATGAAGACAGAGATAGAGAGACAGTGACAGACTTGAAAATCACTAAGAGAGTAGATTTTAAGTATTCTCATCACAAAAGTAGTATGTGAGGTGATGCATATGTTAGGTAGCTTGATTTAGTCCTTCCACAACGTATGCATATATCCAAACATCGTGTTGTACACTGTAAATAGATAGAATTTTTACTTATCCATTAAAAAGAAACTTTTTAAAAAGCATAAATACATAAATCAACAATAGCATCCTATAAAACAAAGATTTTGTTTTGTTTCATTCCCACATTTACCATTTTATTTTGAGAGCATTAGTTTAAAAGAAAACACACAGAAAAGTGAATATGACCAGAACATGCTAAAATGTAAATGCACACAACACATTGGTCAATGCTATTAAAATTTTAAATGAAAACGCTAAAGAGTGAGACAGAGAGAGAGCACGTGCAACAGAAAAAAAGAAAGAAGACAAAGAAAAAAGAAAAAGACCACTACATACTTATTGGAATGGCCAAAATCAAAAACGCTGACACCACCAAATGCTGACAAGGATGGGGAGCAACAGGAACTCTCATTCATTGCTCATGGGTACCCAAAATGGTACAGCCTCTTTGGAAGACAGTTTGGCAGTTTCGTACACAACTGAACATGCTCTTACTATTCCGTCCACCAATCACACTGCTTGGTATTTACTCAAAGGAGTTGAAAGCCTATGTCCACACAAAAACTTGCACACCAATGCTTATAGCAGCTTTATTCATATTGCCAAAAGTTGGAAGCAACCAAGATGCCCTTCAGTAGGTGATTGGCTATAGAGTGATGCATCCAGAGAATAGAATATTACTCTTCGATAAAAAGAAATGAGCTCTCATGCTGTGAAAAAGCATGGAGGAAACTTTAATGCATATTAGTAAATGAAGTAAATCAATCCAAAAAGGCTATGTATGGTATGATGATTCCAACTATATGACATGCTAGAAAAAGCAAAAGTATGGAGAAAGTAAAAAGATCAGTGATTGCCAGGGGTTGGGGGAGGGAGGGACGAATAGGAGTACAGAGGATGTAAAGAACTGTGACACTACTGTGATACTATAATGATGGACACAAGTCGTTACACCTTTGTCAAACCCTAAGAGCATCCCTGATGGACTTTGGATAGTAATGATGTGTCAATACAGGTTCATCGACTGTAACCAATTCACACTGTCATGGGGGATGTTCATAGTCGGGGAGGCTGTGGGTGTGTGGCCACTGGGGGTGTATGGGAACTGTCTGTACCTTCTGCCTAATTTTGCTGTGAACCTAAAGCTGCTCTAAAAATAAAGCTTATTAAGAAAGAAATAAGACAGAAAGGAAGGAAGGGAGGGAGGGAGGGAAAAGAAAAGAAAAAAAGAAAAGAAAAGAAAAGAAAAGAAAAGAAAAGAAAAGAAAAGAAAAGAAAAGAAAAGAAAAGAAAAGAAAAAAGAGGAAAAACAGGCCAGTTGCGGGTATGTCCTTCTTTAAGCAACCCTAGGTTTACACAAAAGGTTTTGCTCATTCGTTTTGCAAAAGAACACCCACAGGATTCCTTCCAGCTCTGAGCAAATTCAAACGCTGACCCAATTTGCAGAAGTTTGCAAATGCACACATTTTCTAAGAAAGGCCTGTAAAGCAAGGAGTCCCGGGCCCACGACAGGCCTGTGAAGCCCTCACTCTGCCTTCCGCCTTGGGGATGGGCTGGCATGCCCCGGCCGGTTCCCTGTGGGGCAGCCTGACAAGGCAGCAAAGACACAGGCTTTGGAGTCAGACTGGTAGGGGTCAGATCCAGGCGATGCTATTTATTGGCTGTGTGACCTTATGAACTGTTGGAGCCTTGATTTTCTCATCTATAAAATGGGACTAATAATAGCTTCTTCACAAGCTGCTATGAGGCTTGCAGGACACACACATCAAGCACTTTCATAAACACTCGCCTCACCCTGGCTGTCAGCATTCCTCCTCTTCGCTCACTTGCGTGGTCTGTCTGTCACTCACCGCCTACGCAGGCCTCTCGCGGGCCTTGGCTCCTCCGCCCAGCCTCCTGCGTGGAGGCAGATGCCATGCTGGAGAATAGAAAGGCAGGGTCCCACTATTTGCTCCAGAAACACCTCTCCCGGTAGGACCAATGCTAAAGTCACCCATCCTTCCGTGAACTGACATCCGACAATGCCATGCCTAGGCAGCTGGATGCACACTCCACACACATTGAAACAACCCGCCCGTGTCTGGGACCGACCTCTCTTCTGAACTGTTTCTTAAGTTCTATCCATAAAGAAAGGGTCAGCAAACTTTTCTGTAAAGGGCCAAACAGTAAACACTTTGGGCTTTGGGAGCTATTGGGTCTGTGTTGCAACTACTCGGTTCTGTGTTATGCTACAAATGCAGCCATAGGCAATATGTAAAAGATGGGTGCAGTTGTGTTTCAGTAAAAGTTTATTTACAAAAACAGGTGGCAGGCTGGATGGGGCCCGGGGGCCATCATTTGCTGACTATAGTAGGTGCATATGCTAAGGAGCACCGTGGCCTATGGGTAACAACTAAAAGCTGACCAGAGGCTCCGGGCCATAGGGAGTAGAGCATGCACACACACACGTGTGCTCCTAGCCATATGGGATAGCATATGTACACTCACACATGTGCACACACATGCTCACACATGTGTGTTCCTAGCCATAGGGGGTAGTGTACACAGACACACACACGCATGTACACACACATGCACAGACTACACAGAGCCAGTTAACTATGCCAACCCGGAGACTAGTACAAACGTCACACTTGATAGGATATATATGTATGTCTTTATTTATTTGATGGATAACAGGATGAATGGAGGTAGAAGCACGTACCACGGCAGGGGAGCAGGATTGGGGTCCCTACAAACGGAAGATTGTTGAAAAGTTCTCACCATGTGGCTTTATGGTTCTGTGCTTTTTATCTGGACCACAATCAAGCTACTATGTTGGAGACTGTGATACATCACACAGAAGGACGAAGTCACTCCTGCCACAACCTGGTTCTGCCAGAGCTGGGAATGGGACTAGCCTCTCCCACCTTCTCTGGGGAGGAAACGACATCACCCCCTAGACCACTCTGGGCAGGTGAGACAGTAAGCGCAATGCAGGGAGGAAGGCCTTCGGCATTTTACATCACAGGGAGTTTTTTGCTCTCCAGGGTGTTTTCCTGGCCTTCATTTACTTTTGCTCCCAGTCATATAAAATCAAAAAAAAAAAGGGCCTAACCTGTGTGTCCCAGTAGAGATATACCATTCACATTGTGTAATAAAGCAAGTAGAAACTCAAAAGCCAGGTCACTTCCCGTTAGAAGATTCAGTTGGGGACGGTGACAGTTGGAGGTGCGTCTCTTCCCACGCATCCAACAATGCTTCCCACAGCTTGTCGGGGGCAGTCTTAGGCAAGGAAGTTCTGGGCAGGCACGGAGCGGGTGCTCCCCAACAGCCCCCCGTGGTAGCGGGGTCTCTGAGGGCCCAGCGTCCAGAGCACCCCGTGTGCAGTCCTCACTTCTCCCCGGAACCAGTGGGGTTCTTGAAGACCTCGGCATCTTCTGGCTTAAGGGACCCCGCATACTGCCTCAGATGCACTTCCTCAGGCTGAGCAGAGTGTCTGTCTCGGGCACTTGCGTCTCTTAAAAGGGGAACCAAGGCAAAGTTCTTCCAGTTTCTCCCTGAAGCTGAAGGGTAAAATATCATTACTACCTTGGAGGCAGCAAAACAAACAAACGTTTACTTGTCGGCCTCACAGGTCTCCAGATAAAAGGAGGCCCCGGCCTGTGAGTGCTTCCTGAGGTACCCGGATCAGTGCAACGTCCTCTTTCCTCAGCTGTTCGAGGAGCCTCACTCACCCTGTTGGCCCCTTAAATTCTCTTCCTCCACCCCACTCTGACTTGCTTGTGACCTCAAGAAAGTCCATCACTTGCCTCTCTTGGCCTCTATTTCCTCCCTGCCCAAGTGGGAGGGACAGGAGTTCTCCACAGAGCAAGGCTGGGCCTGCCCCGTGAGTGGCTCCACACCAATTCAGGCCAGGGTGATGAACACCAGCCAAAGAATACGGATTTGAGGTCCAGACTCCACCAGGGCATAGCAGATTGGGAACAATGCCAAGGGAAACAAAGAGACACTGGGCCTCGCATGGGGACCTCAAGTGTGGTCTGAAATCCCAGGAAGCTCCTGAGGAAGACCCAGCTGTCTTCCCCAGAGTCACCTCCAGCCTCTGGCCACCTCAGACAGGTAGCAGCCAAGCAGGAAGGCTATGTGTGCTCTCCTTCCATTTGCCACAGCCCTGGTCAGCCAAGCCCTCTGGTGGGCCACCTTGAGCCAGATCTCTCTGGAAAACCAGCCTAAATGCACAACTCGCAGCCTCAGCCTCTGCTGGTGTCCAACACTGTTCATATCTCAAAGGCACCCAATGCCAGAGGCTGGTCCTGTCGTGACTACTCTAGCTGAATTCTGCAAGTCCTGGTGTTTCCCCAGCCCTGCAGGCGGACACTGGCCTGTCCCTCAACCCCAGTCTGACACCAAGCACCAACTGCTAAAGGACCATCCCTCTGGGAACCCGGGCATAGTAGCCGGAGGGCTCTGTGGGGACACAGGCCAGCTGGGATACTGTCTACTGGCTGGCCGAGTGGTGGGGACACCCTGCCTCAGGGACTATGTGGCCTAGCCCTGGTTCAAAGGCTTTGAAAGTCAGTACAGGACATCTGGTGCCCACGTCCTACAATTCTGATGCCCAGAGCCCTTTACATCCTCCCACTCCCTCTTCTACTAACCCTTTTCTCCCCTGGCCTTTCTCTCACGCATCCCCCTAACCCCCTTCCAATCACAAACCATGTTTGGTGGGGAGAGGAGAGGTCCTTGTCATCTGAATTATCTGAATATTCATTACTGGAGTTTCTACTGTTACAAAGTTGAGTAAGAAAGCAAGATCCTCAGGCAATATTCACTAATTAATTATAAGTGTGAAATCAGGCAACCTCCAACCATCCTCCATCCCTGACCCAATTAACACAGATGGGTGTATCCCTGCCACTGGCTCAATGTCTTTAGCAATATCACCGTGAATGTGCAATGTTGTAAACTGCCAACAATGCCATGCAAATATAATACAAATCAACTGCAAAGTGAAACAGCAAATCTTGTAAAGGACATGAGATTTCATGAAATCTATGAGATTGACAAGGGAAAACTGCTTAAATCACATGCAACACCATCTTCACATACCTCTCTGGCAAAGTTAGACCAGTTAACTATTGAAGAAGAGATAATCTATAAGTATTATGATGCAACACAGGTAGTGCTTCTAATTAGACTCAGAAAAATCCCAGGTGTGCAGGAAGCCTGTGGAAAAATGGGTGAATACCTTGAGCAGCTTTCCAGAAATGAGCCTTTGATAAAAATAGACTTTCATTTCCAGCTATAATGGAGCATCTAGTACCAAGCTAGCCATCCTGTTGTCAACAACCATAAAACTAGGCAAAATACACGCAGCAAATGTTTTTAGGCAGAGGACAACAGGCAGTGAAAAACTAAAACCCCTGAGAGAGTGAAATTCACAAGGTGAGCCCTGTGATCACCCTGACTTGCAGCTTCAGGGCAATTTCCCCAACTAGAGCACAGTGAGCTGCAGTTCAAGCAGAGCATGGAATTGCCTTTGAACTGAGGAGAAAGAAGCCAGAGCTTGGGGGCATCTGAAGCAGGGGCAATGTGTGGGGCAGAGCACAGGAGAAGAGGAAGAAGGAGTTACGGGAGTAGAAGCCCAGAAATCTTTGGAGCAAGCGGGTTCCCCACAAGTCCTTGGCCAAGAACTGGGCTATGCTTGTTCATGGTGACTCTGCAGGAGGATTATTAGAAAGTGGCTGCTGTGGGTTGAAAGTGGGACAGAGACATTAAGGGTTGAGCAGTACTGGGGGACATCAGAGGTCCAGCCCAGCCAGAGTGGAGAAACCTCGTCAACACCCTTTAGACACTCTGAGGATCAAGGTAAGATACCAGAAAGACCCCACTTAGGAGTGAGAACCATGCCCTAGAGTAACGATCATGCCCTAGAGCAAGGCCTACTCAAGACCCACCCCCAAAAAACCTAAAACCAAACCCAAACAAGATCCTCAGTGGAGACAGAGTTTGGAGATTGTGTCCCCCAAATTTGATGGGCTTAGAAAATGCCTTAGGGTGTTCACAGATCTGCCATAACAAAGTTTAAAGCTAAGCTTACACAAGTTCAAGGTGATTTCATCAGTAACTGAACTGCCAACTGAACAAAAATTCAATATTCTTTAAAGGAAGGCAACAGAATCCAGAGTCTCTATAGTATATTATCTGCAATGCCCAGTATACGATTTTAAAATACTAAATATGCAAAGAAACCATGTGACCCACAGTCAGGAAAAATAGCAATCAATAGACACTGACCCCAAGACAGCCCAGATGTTGGATTTAACAGACAGAGAATTTAAAGCTGCTATTATAAGTATGTTCAAAAGACTAAAAGAAAATACGGTCTTAATGAGGGATCAGCTAAGGAATCCCAGCAGAGAAATGGAAAATATAAAAAAGAACCAAACAGAAATTCTAAAATCAAAAAACACAGTACCTGAAGTGTAAAATTTAGTAGATGGACTTAACAGCAATTTGGAGATGACTAAGGCAAGGGTCAGTGAACTTGAAGACAGATCAAAAGAAATTACCAAATTTGAGAAATAGAGAAAAAAGTCTGAGGAAAAATGAACAAAGCCTCAGAGACCTCTGGGATAATATCAGATGGTCTAACATATATATAATTGGAGTCCCAAAAGGAGAAAATAGGGAGAATGAAGCAACATATATATAGCCTTCCAAATTGAATTAAACATAAGGATGTATAGATCTAAGAATTTCAGCAAGCCCCAAGCAGGATTAAAACAAAGAAATACATACCTAAGCACACCTTAATCAAACTGCTGAAAAACATAAAACAGAATATTTTGAAAGCGGCCAGAGGAAGAAAAGATATATTACATACAGAACAACAATGCAAATAATGATGAATTCTCTTCAGAAACAATGGAGGCCAGGAGACAATGGAAAAACAGAAAATGTTGAAATTGGAAAAAAAAAAAACTGCTAACCCAGAACTCTACATCCAATGAAACAAACATGAGGGTAAAATAGACCTTTTCAAGTAAACAAAAGCTGATGTAAAACAAATCTATAGTGATAGAAGTTAAACAAATAGTGACCTGGGATGGGGAGGGTCAAATTGGCTACAAAAGGACACAAGGTAGTTTCCAGCAGGATGGAAATGTTCTATATCTTGAGTTCTATATCTTGGTGGTTGAGCATGTACGTTTGTAAAAATTTATAAAACTGCACATTTAAAATATATTCATTTTGTATGTAAATTATTTAATATATCTCAATAAAGATGATTTTTAAGTTCATAAAATATAAAAATGAGCTTCTCTACGAAGCAGTATTAAATATGAAAGATGCAGTATCATAATATCAGGTTAGTCGGTCTGAAAAATTATGTCCCTTACTGTACCCTGCCAAAAAAGCAAAAAACAACTATTAACACTTGATTCGTTTTTTGTTCAAGAATTAGTTCAAGAGTGACATCAGCAAAACAGCAAAGCAGATAGCTCCAAACACCCATCTCCCCACAAAAACATCAAACAACAAGCAAAAACTTCATGCTCAACATTGTCAGAACTCTGGAAAAGAGTTCAAATTTCACAGTAACCAAGATATTGCCAAATCAAGAAAAAAGCAACTTTAAAATGGTAGGGAGCTAAAGCTATAAAACTCATAGGAAAAAACACGGAGAAATCTTCATGACATTTAATTTGGCAGTGATTTTTTGGATATGACACCAAAATAACAGGCAACAAAAGAAAAAATTAGGTAAATTGGAATTCATCGAAATTAAAAACTTTTGTGCATCATAGAACTCCATCGAAAGAGTGAAAAGACAACCCACAGAATGGAAGAAAATATTGCAAATCATACATCTGATCAAGTATTAATATCCAGAATATATAAAGAACTCCTACAATTCAGCTACAAATAAACTGCCAAATTTAAAAATAGACAAAGGGCTTGAATAACTATTTCTCCAAAGAATAGCTACAAATAGCAAATACGCACGTGATAAGATGCTCACTATCATTTGGGGAAATGCAAATCAAAACCACAATGAAATATAGTCCCACTTCACACCCGCCAGGATGTCTTTAATGAAAAAAAAAAGGAAAGACAGAAAGAAGGAAAAAGAAAAGAACAAGTGTTGGTGAGGATGTGGAAAACTTAGAACTCTCATGCATTGCTGGTGGGAATGCAAAATGATGCAGCTGCTTCGGAGAACAATTTGACAGTTCCTCAAAAAGTTAAACATAGAATTATCATACGATCCAGCAATTCAACTCCTAGGTGTAGACCCAAAATCACTGAATGCAGGGACTCAAACAGTATCTTGTACACCAGTGGTCACAGCATTATTCACAGTAGCCAAAAAGGCAGAAACAACCCAAATGTCAATCAACAGATGAATGGATAAACAAAATGCGCTGTATCCACACAATGGAATATTATTCACCCAGACACAAAAGGACAAACATTGCACGATTCCACCAATATGAGGTACCTAGAATAGGCAAATTCCTAGAGACAGAAAACAGAATAGAAGTTACCAGCGGCTGAGGGGAAGAGGGAGTGGAGACTTACTGCTTAGTGGGTACCGAGTGTCAGTTTAGGATAATGAGAAACTTCTGGAAATAGTGGTGATGGCTGCACAACAATGTCAATGTACTTAATGCCATTGAATTGTATACTTAAAAATGGTTAAAATGACAAATTTCATCTGATACATATTTTATCACAACTTTTTTAAAAACCAAAAACAAAGAATTAGTGTATGGTTGTAATTATAATTCAAAATTTGTTCAGTATAAACTATATTTACTTCCTGTAATCCTAGCACTCTGGGAGGCCAAGGCAGGAGGATCACTCAAGGTCAGGAGTTCGAAACCAGCCTAAGCAAGAGCGAGACCCTGTCTCTACTAAAAATAGAAAGAAATTAATTGGCCAACTAAAACTATATAGAAAATATTAGCCGGGCATGGTGGCACATGCCTGTAGTCCCAGCTACTCGGGAGGCTGAGGCAGGAGGATCGCTTGAGCCCAGGAGTTTGAGGTTGCTGTGAGCTAGGCTGATGCCACGGCACTCTAGCCCGGGCAACAGAGTGAGA
>CAUYRT010098063.1:0-12593 GCA_963574885.1 Lepilemur ruficaudatus
CCAATTAATTTCTTTCTATTTTATAGTAGAGACGGGGTCTCGCTCTTGCTCAGGCTGGTCTCGAACTCCTGACCTTGAGCTATCCACCCGCCTCGGCCTCCCAGAGTGCTAGGATTACAGGCGTGAGCCACCGCGCCCGGCCGTTAATTTGTTTTTTGCTGAACTTTTTAGGATGATTTTTGTTCAATAGTTTAACTTTTTATATAATAATATTTATGCATCTTACTGAAAAAAATGTACAATTTTACAATATTTTTGAGATCATTCATTTTCCCTATAATGTACTTACCTTAGACTCCTTTTTGTGTCCTCCTGCCAATAGCTTCATAACCACAAAGTTGGGTTTGGCAACCTTTAATATTCTATTGACCTAAAACATGAACAACATAAAACTATCAAAACATCAAATTCATAGTCAAAAGTTGTTTTTTTTTTAATAGTCCTAGCTCTAAGGCAAAAATTTCCTCATATTAACATTATAGATACTAATAGGAACTCTGCATAATGGAAATACTGATATTTTATTAAATAAAGGCAATTTAAAATTGTAAACAAACATTTACTTCTTTTGATAACACAGAACTCCATTTCAACTAACTATGAAAACTTTGAAAGGGCCACCCTATCTTGCTTTCATGAAAACAAAAAACCTACAAAGGTAGCACAGTATAGCCTCTGAAGCATGGACTCAAGTTAGGCTGTATGTTTTCAATTTCCCGCTTTGCCACTTACAAGCTGTGAAACCTGACCAGTTCTCTAACCTCTCTGTTCCTCAGTTTCTTATCTGTAAAAATGGAGGTGATTACTTTACTTGTCCCACAAAGATATGTGAGGATTAAGTGAATTAATACATAAGAGCTTAGAACCATGCCTGGCAAGTAGTAAGTGTCCTTCAAGTGTTATCTATTATTTCTGATTTAACCATTTGTCTAAAAGGCTTCATTTGAACACTTGAATAACAATGGAATAAAACAGTGTGCTTAGAGAGTAATCCAATTTGAAAGAGGTTCCCACTGCCGCCTTCTTACTGACCTCCCTGGGGAAACACACACTACCTCAAGGACCTGTTCTTCAACTCCATATCAGACAACCACCTGCCTAGGTGACAGCTTCATTTGGACATCTAATAGACAACTCAAAAATAGGCAACGAGCTCCTGCCCTGCCTGGCTGTTTCTTGCCCACATGAATAAATCCATCTGGTTACTCAGACCAAAAACCCTGAAGTCATTCTTGACACCTCTTTCACATCTCACATCTAATCCACCAGTTCATCCAGATGGCTTGACTTTAAAATCTAGAAAGAATGCAGTCACACCCTTGTCACCTGTATTGCTGCTATGGCCTACTCTCTGGCTTTCCTGATTCCACCCTTGGCTCCACTACAGTCTGTTTCTGACAGTGCCAGAGTGACCCTTTAAAACATGAATCAGATCTGGTCACTCCTCTACTCAAAACCCTCCAATAGCTCACCCCTTGTTCATCCCACTCCAGCCACATCAGTCCCTGGCTGTTCTTGAATTACTCCAGATGCACTTCTGCCTCAGCACCTTTACACATTTGTCTAGATCCCTTTGTCTAGAAGGCTCCATCCTTGGCTATCCACAAAAATTGCTTCACCCTCTAGGATTTGCTCACGGCCACTTTATTTAGAAATGTTTAATCCCCTCTACCTTCCTATCTTCTGTAGCATTTTCCATCACTATTCTCAGCTTGATTTTTCTTCACAGTAGGACCTTCTATTATACTACATAATTTACTTACTGTCTGTAACCCAATGCTACTCCTTTACCCCCACAAGGTCTGGGATTTAAGTCTGTTTATATTCTGCTAGGGATACAGTAGGCAGTCAATAAAACTTTGTTGAATAAATGAATCATGTTTCCACTAAATGAAATATGCCATCTGCGAATTTTTACATTACCCCCTTTTCTTTTATTAGATAGCATATATGATTTTATAAAGAGTCTCTCTCCTATCCCTCTTCCAGGCACTGTGCTTCTCTCCCAAGAAGCAAACACAAGAATCAACGCTGATGTATCTTTCCATACATATTTTGTGTTCATACAAGATGATATACACACACATACAGCCTTCCTTACCCCTCCTTTGATTGAAATGGCACCATACTATGTACACACAGTTTTGCATCTTGCTTTTTAAACATCCTGAAGGACATTCCATGACAGTATATAAAGATCTTTGTCCTTGTTAAGGCTGCAGAGTATTCCCTGATATGAATGTATCATAATTTATTTATCAGCTCCCCTATTGATGCACACAACAGCTGCTTCCATTTTTTGGCTACCAGAAATCCTATCGCAATGAATACTTACATATTCATCACTTCCTTCATTTCGGGTATGTGCACATGTGTGCATCTATTAAGATAAATCCCAAGAAGCAGAATTGCTGGGTCTAAGCATAAGCACTTGTAATTTTTGACAGATACTGCTAAACTACCCCTCCATGAATGATGTACCAAAATATACTTCCCAAAATGATAATACACATGTTACAGGTAACTCTTATTTACAGAATAAATGTATTTCAATAAAAATCGGGAAACACGAAATTATCAAGATACCAAAAGCCTGAAACTTAACATTTTTTTCTTTTCAAAGTTTATTTTGATATCTCAAGGTCTTCAAAAGCAATAGCCTTTACTTAAAATGGTGAAGTGGAATAAGATTGTTCCTATGATAACTGACCAGATCACTTTTTTATATTTAAGACATATATAGGTATATTTTAATGTAGTAAACTATAGATTAAAATAGAAAATTTTAAATGCTAACAATTTGAGCTATGGATCACTGTGGATCTTATTTCTATCCTTTTTACTTACTTTATAATTCTGAGTCTTAATTTCTCTTTGCATTGATTTTCTAAATTTACACAAAGGAGAAATTTACATCACCTATTTCTTAAAATAATTTTAAGTCTGACAAGGCTAGGTTGGCAAAGCTATTTGAAATCCTTGGTAGAAACATGACAGGTTCAATTTATTAATACTACAAAGTTCACTTTTATGTTATAATTAACTTTAATACAGTAGTAAGAGATGCATTTCCTGCCAAGCTGTCCCCCTAGAATTACCGTGACTCTAGTCTCACCTCATGGTCTGGATTTGGGATATTTTCCAGTATCATTTTTGCCTGCTGAAAGTGCTTACTAGCTGCCACATACAGTTCTGGAGACTGAGGAGGAGGGCTATATTTATTGAGGTCAGACATTTCCTACAAAAAGGGGAAAATATTCAAAACATGTTTAATATGAAAAACTCTAATATACTTTTTTAGTACTATTATACAGACACACTGAAACACTCAACACATGTCCCTTTTTCCTATATAATATTCAATTGCGCAAACCTCATATACCACCTATTATTCTCCTAACTTAAATATTAATTGTTAATGTGATTAAATCCATCCAATAAAGCCAAATAATTTTCATATTATTTAAAACTGCTATTTTAATCACTTGTCCCACTATCCCAGTAAGTTTGATTTGACTATTTTAATAAGATGGCTGTGTATAAACAGCACATCTCCAGGAAGGTCTAAGACTAAAAATTTCATGATTTCACTGAGCAGGTTCACCTTGAACTGTAGGTAGTGCACTGGTGGTGGTGTCATCACGCTGTTGAATGGAGCAAACCTGTGCTCATACCGGACTTGTTCACTATCAAGCTCGAACTTGGGTTTGCGTACTTTGCCATCCATGTCAAATGCTACCATGGTCTAAAGGAAAAAGGGAATGAGAAAAAATAGGAAATCAATAGGAAAAAAAATACCTCCATTAATACAGAACAGAAAATAAGAAACACTTATTTATATATAGTTAAAACAATTCACAGCTCAGAAGTCAGAAATAGGAAGAGAAAAATTGGCTTCTTGGTATTCATTTTTATTTTATGTGCCATGTTTTATACAAAAAAATCTTCAAGCTCTCGTGTTCAATATATTATTATTTTTTCCCAGTGAAATTATAGCATGTGCACATTATTATTCCATGTCGCATGCTTTCACAATAGCTTTGAAACCTCATACAGAAGCTTCTGAAGAGACAAGGAGCACCTAAATTTCAAAGCGTAGGCCTTGTTTTTCAAAATAGAAGTCCATGTTCTGCTTTATGCATTTTAATATAAGCTACACCTCAAATGATTTCTTGAATTATTAAGTACAACTTAAGAGTTAGTACCTACTACTTCCTGAAAATGCCTGCTTTTGCTTAAACCATTCATTTGAGCCCATCCCCTTCCTAATATATTCCTAAAAAACCCAAACCCTATCTTCTCCATGAAACCTTTCCTGACCATCAATCAGAAATATTCTCTTCTTTCCCTTATTACCTGTGCCACACATACATCAACTGGCTTGTCATTAAGTTGGCATGTGAAACAAGGACCATATCTGATTAGAATTGGTATCCTGCAATGTACTCAGTACAAAGCATCTGACACACAGCAAGGTGGTTCAAATGTTTTTTGAACAAGTTAATGAAAACTAGACTTGAAAAATGGTAATCTTCAAGCAGATGGGAAATAAATGTGAAATTAGAATCTGAAAGAATCACAGAAAAGAGTTAATTTTAAATAAGCTATTTAATAGCAATATAATTAAAAAGTAAGAACCACTTCATTTTCAACAACTTACTTTAAACATTCCAGCACACATGTTCTGATATGCCTGGCTCATTGTGATCTCTCGGCTCAGTGGGCGAACTGTAATTACAAAGAAAATCTTCCATATTGTTTTCCACTCCCTCTTACATTGCAAGAGAAAATCTAATTTCAAAAAATCTTTTAGCTTGTTTACCAAATTAAAACTTGTTTGTTCCTACAGGCTAAATTTTATTTTACAGTCAAAATCTACAAATAATAAACAAAAGTACAACTGAAGCTAAATTGTGTTCTCAAAATAGCTAATACTAAAAATTCTTGTATGAAGAATAACTTCATACTTTTAACTTTTCTGGATTCACCATACAGAAACTTAACCTTTCATAGTTGGAAATCCATGAATATAGATATTTAATGACCCACCCAAACTGCTCAAATCCTAAGTAAACATAATGTTTAGTATTTTATAATGATTGTAGGCTATAATATCTACAGCCTTCCCTAAATGATCAATAGGGCAGTCTCTTTGAAACACTTCTCTTTCCTTATGGTTTCTGGATGATGCTCCACGGTATTCTGTAATCATCTTTCTATGCCCACTCCAATGGCACAGCTCCAGAGCTACTTCCTCCTGAATTGTCAGGCTCTATCAAAAGCTTAGTGATCTCTTGCTGTCTTTTTCCCTAACTTATTTTGCTCACACACTTCACGTGGCTACTTCTTGATCTAGGACCCTCTAATACATTGAATAGCAAAGCAATAGAAGCATGGAAAGGAACAAAAAGGCTTATATCACTAATACTGGGGTTCAGTCTCTACCTTATAATTTCTAAAGAAATGACAGATGAGAACTAGGGATTATATAATCCCTAACTCATTAGTAGCTTTCCATCTATTTATTTGTAGAAATTAAAGTGTACTCTAATGTTCTTTATTTCTTAATTGTAAAAATTATCCACAGCACCTTTCTTTTTTTTCTTTGTTTTTTTACTACTGCGGCCCTTTTGCTGCTCTTCCATTATTCTTTCCTCTGCCATTTGAGAGCCATCAGCACGACTCAATGTTGACATCAACCATGCATAAAGGAATTCAGAGAGATACCTTAAAGGATAAAAAATGTCAGTTAATTAAGGGGTAGATGTCTGAGATAATTTTATAATGTTTTAAGATTTTTAAAAACAAATCATCTAGTTAGATAATAGATTAGATCTTACAAGAAGTAAGTATTACAAGGATTAACTTTTCCTTTCTACATTTTACAACTTTTCAAAAGATTTCTTGATAATTATACATATATGTAAATCAAATGAATGTTCATTAAATCATTTTTCCTGTATCAGGACACATTTCTCCTTAATCTACGAAGTAAATATTTTCTTTGCCTGTTAATCACAAAAGAAAGCAAATAAATTCAGAAAAAGTTAAAAAGTTATTGGCATTACATAAAACAATTCTAAAAAATTAGGACCATTCAGACTTATAATTTACTTAAATTTAACCAATAAATGAAATGTACAACAGAATGATATTCTACCAGATACTAATTTTTCAGAAGTTTAAAAATACATTCTGCTATGCCAGAAAATTAGTTCAAATCTAGGATATGAATATATATACTTTGCAATATAATCCATAATAAATAAAAAAGCATATATTTCATATGGAGAGAAAATAATTCCTGGCACTGAATTTAAGATAAGCATTTATTATAGTATCTTTTTATAGGACACAACTGAATTTTGTTTGCCTACCACAAAAATTTAAGGGTCTATAACCTAAGCTATATCTTAACTCAACGAAGAATTCCTATAGGGAACTAATGGTGGCTTCTACTTTCTGATTATCCAACCTAAGGGCAGATCAATGAGGGGGACAGCTGACAGGATGCAGGCTCTCCTCTCAAATGTCAAGTACTTCAATGAGCTTTTATTAAGTGCTTTATCAAAATTAATACACAATTATATTTAAGGAGAGTCAGAATGCTGATATTCTATACTCATGATTCTCAAATTATCATCTCTGGGCCAGTAGCAGTACCACCTGGGAACTAGAAATGCACATTTCTAGGGCCCCATCCTAGACCTAATGGGTCAGGAACTCTAGGAACTGAGCCCAGAAATTTATGTATTAATGTCCTTTCCAAGTGATTATGGTGCATGTTAAAATTTAAGAATCACTTTCCACTGTTGATTTTAAAAGGGTCCAGATACTTTAGGGATAATATTCATCAACAACAAAAGCAAAAAGGTTATCTTGGGAAAATGTAGGGAGTCCAACCTATAATTTTGAAACCTATAATTTTGAAGCCAAAAGCAGTTCAAAACTAATAGGAAGGCCACAAGGGTATTTACAGACTACAATTTGTTAATAAGAAATGAATCTGCGTATGTATGTAGATATGTTTGTAATGGAGAATTTATCTGAACATCATTTGCTGAATTAAGATACTAATTCTTTGTGAAAAAAGCATATAAAAATTATATTTTGAGCTGAGAAATCAAGAGCAAAAGGTTCCAATTAGCTGCATCAAACAACAAAGGAAAGAACTTTAGCATGTTCCCCTATAAAATGAACAGAAATGTCTACCATGAGTTTATAATAAAATGTATTCCAAGTATCTGTATAAACACCGGTTGGTAAGGGTTATTTGATATTATCTATATAAATGTTGAAGAATACAGCAACGGAAATTATTCTCACATTACTATAGTTGATGCTTAAATTTAGTTTTCATAGCCAAGAGTTATCTGGTTAAGAGCTCTCGCTGCTCACAACAAAACCATGTTAACAGCATCGAAGAGAATTACTCTCATTCCTCAAAACAGTGACATCAGAAAAGATACAATACCTTAATTACTGAGTTAATTTAAATAAGAGTTAAAAAGGTGAACTATATTAAAGTCTAATATACTAAACTTAGGTGTTTGTGATGGGCAACATAGGTCATTATTAGTTTAAAATTACCACCATACTTTGCCAGACTAAAAAGAAGATTCAAGATAGCTGAAGTAACACTCAATTGTCTTAATTTATTTTCTTTCTATGGCAACTTTTCCATGCCTAAAATAGTCTCAAACATCCTCTTACTAGGTTTCTTCATCTCATCCTCAAGTGAAAGGGAAGAACCTTTCTGCTAAAGATCATCTTTTATCAACTCTTTTATCAACGCCAAAGCTCTGAGGCAAATCCTCAGGAGCAATTTGAAATAGTCATGCTCCCAATGATCATGTTGGCCATGATTTCTTCTCAGGAGAAGGAAGATCTGGTTCCCATAAGAACTTTAACTCCATCAAGTAGTACCTAGTGCCACTGAAGTCAAGGCAAAATGTGTTAATTTTTCTCCACAGGAGCAAATAAAAGATATTCAATTAATCCATTTACTTTGGAGCCACTTTTTATCAGTGATTTTTATATAAATATTCAAATGGCTGGAAGAATATATTTGTGTATTAAAACACTTTAAGATGTTCAAGATGATCTAGCTCTAATTTTCAATATTTTTCCAACTATCCTACAACGAAAGGTAAAACACATCAAATGAAAATGTACCCTGAAATTACACTGTTTTATAGATTCTCTCGACTCTACCCACTTATCTCAATTCTTATCTACTCTACCCACCATCAATTTTAACACAAATTGTTCTCTTACCAATATATGTAGTAGTACTCGTGCATGCTATACAGTTCCAATTCAAAGCCACTTAGAAGATACTGTATCATAATTCGAAGGTTATGGTAAAGGACCCAGGTACCTAAACAGGCCAAATGTTGCCTTTGGGGTTCTTGTTTCAACAGCATAGTGTGAAGTGCTGCATCAACCTTCTCTGCCTACCAAAATAAAATGTCATAATATTGTTTTTCTTTTTTAAAGTAATAAGAGAACTTTTAAAAATGGCTAAAAATAGCATATGAGCAGAATATTTAAATGTCATCACCCAAAGAACTCACATTTTCAAATGCATTTTTGGTTACGCTTACATTCAAAGTTCTCATCTCACAAAGGTTAAAATTTACCTAAACAAATCTTAATCTATAAAAGACAACCATTTTATTTATTTAAAAAAAAATTTTTTTTTTTTCAGATAGAGTCTTGTTCTGTTGCCCAGGCTAGAGTGCAGTGGCACAATCATAGCTCACTGTAAACAAATTCCTGGGCTCAAGCAACCCTTGCCTGCCTCAGCCTCCCAAGTAACTAGGACTATACGCAGGCACCACCACGCCTGGCTAATTTTTAAAAGTTTTTTGTAGAGATGGGGTCTCACTATGTCACCAACACTCTTGGCCTCAAGTGATCCTCCAGCTTTGGCCTCCTAAATTGGTGAGATTACAGGTGTAAGCCTCCACACCCAAGTGACATCCATTTTAAAGAACAAAAACACAAATAACAGGCCCGGCATGGTGGCTCACACATATAATACTAGCATTGTGAGCTATGATGATGCCACTGCCCTCTAGCCTGGGAGACAGAGCAAGACCCTGTCTCAAAAAACAAAACAACATGAGTAACTGACTTTAAGCCTTTAGTTATATTATCAATTAATATTGCTACTGCTCACAATTAACTTTAGAATCAATACATATTTGTTATGTATTCTTTCTTTAAATAGCTTTCTATAAAACTATTGTGCTATAAATATTTCACAATTTATCCTGATTATCAAAGAAATAATTTAAGATATATATCAGTTTGGATTATAATTCTGTTTCTTTTTGTAAATTCTCTTTCGTATATAAAACTGTTAGATTTTAAGTGAAAAGTAAGCTTATCATATGGGAAGATTAAACAGTCACAATACTGTTTCGAAGAATTGTCTTTTAACATCTGGACAAAGTGTGTGAATTGTTTAATTTTAGAAGGGAGAAGAACTTGGCTCTTACCTCATCCTGCAAGGTGGCAAATTCCTCAAGAATATGACCAAGTTTATCTCTCTGTCGAGCTCTGTTATGCCCATGGATCTGAATAAGACTACAGAATGGCTGTAATATACATACAATTTGTCAACTGTAAATATGAAATTTCCTAAGACTAAAGAAACTTAACATTCCAAGTTCTCAAAATCTGGTTTAAGGGAAAAAAATGTTGTATATATAAGAACCGTACCTATATATATATACATTTTTTACAAGGGTGTTTTTGAGGAACTCAACATCAGAATTTATGAATAACTAGAAAAAAGTAGCCATTGGTAAAACTTGTTTTCATATGGCAAAAATATCATCCTTCAATCTCTAGATATCTTCCTGCAATTTTAAGAAGACAGTTTCTTTTCTGCTTATTTTTAAGCCAAAAGCCAATATTCAAGACTGACATTTATGTATGGCTTTAAATATAGCAGAATGTCTAATAATTATACAGCTGAAGTAATAGATAATACCTGTAAACCCTAAGGTTCTTCTATTCCTACTCTCTATATACAATATTCTCATATAAAACACTGTAACATTTCACTGATCAGACAACAACATGCTCTGATTTAAGTATGAATTAGTTTTCTTGAACTAATGTAATATTATATTTGTATACTTTGATAGGTATTATCTCATTTCATCAATAACTACCCTATTACAGTTAGAGAAAGTATTAGCATTTCACTCTTTAAAGAGTGGAAAATTTATAGAAAGTGATGTGCCTGCTGATGAAAAAATATTAGTGATAACAATGAAATGTGGTCTTTTATTGATTCTTTCACCATACCATGCTGCCTTCCTCTATATATTCTGTAGTTGGAATTAGGCCCAAAAGAGCTGCCTGTATGAGTTTTCTGAGAGAAATGTTTACATAATTAAATAAGATTGAATTATGATTCATTCAATCCACTACAAGGTTTGTATTTTTCCTAATTACTCAAGACCTCAAAAAAGTTTGTGATCTCACTTAAATTAATAATTTTGTCATAATCGTATTCACTAATGTAGTACAAAGAAAAGTATATAGGGATGTTACAAATATTCCTTTATAAGGTCAAAAACAAACAGTTTTAATGTCCTTTTACAAAAAAATTTGAGGGAACAACTGCTGTTTCCTCAGTTGGGGGTCATAACAGTGGTCCCCACAGGCTATAGTGGGAGGTCATCAAGGCTGCCTCTGTAGCTAACAATTGAACAGGAAGACTACAGACTATAACGCCTAAAGTGTTACGATAGAAATTTTTTATTTACTCACTAATAGTGAGAAATATTAGATTTAAAAAGCATAAATTAATGACACTGAAGGAATTATACCCCACGATTTTTAACATACCCATCACAAAATCCAATTGGAGCTCTTACCCGAACACAGTGAGTAACAAAGGAGTCGATACAATCCTTAGCCTGGTGATTATTATATAGGCAGCACCTGTAAGATAATATTCACATCATCAAAATAAAAATATATGGCCCAGACAAAAGCAGCAGTGATTATGGTAGAGATGCTACCAACAGACAGAGAAGGTAAAACAGGAGAATCAGAACCAATTACTAAGTTGAAGACTGTTAGCATTAGATTAAGAACTATTTCATAATTACTCCGTTGTTCACAAAATAAATATGTGATATATTTCCAATTTCTTTAGTTCTATATCTGAACAATTAGAGTTGGATCCAATAAGATCAAATTAGCAGGGAGAAAAGGAAAAGTCCAAAGCCCCACTTTTTCATGACCCTACTCCAACATCACGTATTTCCCTAAAACTGATTTCCACATGGATTGTGCTCATAATAGTAATTACAAACAAAAAACTATATAGAATCCTAATTTTTTCAAGATGCAGCCCCATTTCCAACCCTTGGCTATAAATCATCACCTATCCATCCCTCTGACACCTCATCTTCTCTCTCCTCACAAAGTGGTTTCCATGTGGCATTTCTTACCTGTTAAAAGCAACATTTCATTTCTGAGCATTCTGGGAGGACCTGCTACCTACCTAGCCCAAGGGGAGCTATAGGGACTGAAGTGATGGGAAGATTTTTTGTGGGAAATCAGTAGCCTTTGCACCAAAGGCAATGAGACAAAGCAGAGAGACTTTCTTCTAGTGCCTTGATGGGAGCTAACAACGTGCTACTCGTAAGTATTTGCCACAGCTGAGCAATCTGACAAGCACCTCAAAGAAAAATACAACCATAGTCTTGCAACAGAAGATGACAATGCACCCAGCAGCTAAGAGAAAGAAAAAGAACACCTGGAACAGAGGGGTGGTGAAACAGAAGTCCTGGAAGGTTCATTACATCTTTAACCCCAAAGTAAGAAAATTACTTAAGGAGACAGCAAAATAAAACACTTAAAAAAAATAATGTGTACACATGGACACAGAGTGTGGAATGATAGACAATGGAGGCTCAGAAGAATGGGGAAGGAGGAGGGAGTAGATGATGAGAAATTAACTTAATTGGTACAATGTACATGATTCGGGTGATAAATACCCTAAAAGTCCTGACTTCACTACTACACAATCTATCCATGTAACAAAATTACACCTGTACCCCAGAAATTTATGCAAATAAAAAAATACTTTCTGGGCTGGGCACAGTGGCTCACACCTGTAATCCTAACACTTTGGGAGCCTCAGGCAGGAGGATCACTTGAGGCCAGGAGTTCAAGACCAGCCTGAGCAACATAGCAAGTCTTTGTCTCTACAAAAAAACAGAAAAATTAGCCAGGTGTGGTAGTGCGCTCCTGTAGTCCCAGCTACTCAGGATGCTGAAGTAGGAAGTTGACTTTAGCCCAGGAGTTTGAGGCTGCAATGAGCTATGATGCTGCCACTGAACTCTAGCCCAGACAACAAGGACCTTGTCTCAAAAACAAAACAAAATACCTCAAAAATTCTGAATCTAAAAATGATTTTCAAGGCCGGGCGCTGTGGCTCACGCCTGTAATCCTAGCACTCTGGGAGGCCGAGGCGGGCGGATTGCTCAAGGTCAGGAGTTCAAAACCAGCCTGAGCAAGAGCGAGACCCCGTCTCTACTAAAATAGAAAGAAATTAATTG
>CAUYRT010098064.1:0-48668 GCA_963574885.1 Lepilemur ruficaudatus
GTAAATTCACTGAAAATCATTTAATTGTACACTTAAAATGGAGTGTTGGTTGTACGTAGATACAGTTGGAGCACTATGTATGTACTCTCTGGACTACTTTGACAGAGTAGGTTTTTGAATGTAACAAGATAAGGCAACTTGAGTGGTGATATATTTTGGGAAATCAGCTCACTACAAATTGTGACTGTAAACATTGTACTGTAAATGTTCTGTAGTTTTCCCCCAATAAAATTTTAGGAAGAAAAAAAATGTAGTTTATATGCTAAAGGGGCATATTTGTGTTCAAAATTCATAGATCTTGCTTGTTTTTCCTTTATTTCATTTTCCTCTGACACATAGAAAATCCCCCAAACCCTTGTGTGGATCCTGATTTGAATCTGTTATTCATCTCCTCATCCTCTTTCTCAAAGCAGCCCTTGAGAAGTCTTTTGCGTGTGTCTTCTTTATTGTGACTTATCCTTCTGATGTTCAGGATTGTACTCTTTGGTTTTTCCCATTTTAAGGATTCCCTATTTCCTACATTCTCTGCAGAGCTAACTCTATTCCTGTTCTTTGAACTTTTATCTTTCATTTTCATGAGTAAAATGGATGGCAGCATGAAATTGTTAGAAAAGAAAACCAGCAGGTTATATAGAATTATCCTATTAATGTTGGGGCATGTTGACCACCTGGATCAAAGATTCTAAAAGAAATAATTATGATGTATAATAGAGATAGGATAATACAGTTTAAATAAATGAAATGCTAAATTGGAAAAAATGGTTTATGGGAACATCCTGTCTCTCAGAAATGCTTCAAGCAAGGCACACAGAGCTCCATGGTGCCCCATTCTTTTTCATTCTTCGTAAAAAAAATTCAGAAAAGCCATTTTACATTAACTTTACTCTAAATCTAACAAATATCTTTAAAGTGAATTTTGTAGACTGTGGATAAAAAAGATGAATGAGAAATGGTATTTGCCTTTAAAGAGTTGAGTACCAGTTAGGGAATTAGTTCATTCTAACTTTCAAATTTATTTGTATTATATAGTATAAGTAAGAAATGATTCATGAATATGATTTTCTGAATTTTGAAACTAAAATAATATATTTTAACTAGCTTGTTATACAGTATTCTGGAACTGTTTTAATCAATGCCTCAGTGAAGAATAAAAAATACAGGACAATAACGTGAATGACTGGTAATATAACTTCAACTTTGTAAGGATGACTACTGATTGAGCCAGTAATTCAAAATTCAAAAATTATTAGCCAGAATCCTACTAGGAATGGAGAGTGTTCATTAGATTTGGACAAGTTTAGATACCTGCTCTCCAAAGAAGTCAGTGAAGTATGTCAGACAATAAGTAAAAATGGAAGTCAAATGGCAGAGCCTTGAGTTTAAATAATCTGGTTATATCTGTATTTTAGTCCATGGCTATGATAATATAATAATACACATAGTGGTTAGTTATGGATTTTTGAACAAAAATATTCTTTCTTCTTTGACAACACAGTTGATTTTTATTTGTTTACTTACCACCATTCTCCATTGTGAACAGTCTATGTGGAACTGTCTTTAGAGCTAAACTGCCCACTGCAGGGATAACAGTGACTCCCTAATCTGAATCTTTTCACAAGTGCTTCAAAACATACAAATTTAGAAAGAGAGGAAGAAGATCATTCATTACTGTGCCTGCATCGTTGTTAGGAGAAAGATAATATGGCAAATATTATTTTGCGTATAACTAGGAAGTATCTGAAACCAGAAGAGTCAACTCCTGTGCGTGTGCCTGAACTGATGTCAGGTGAAAACTGTAGAAAAGAAGAAAGATAGCAAAGGCTTAGCCATTGCAGTGACAAGGTGCCTGAATAGAAACATACTAAGAATAGATATGCCAACAGTGACAACTATGGAACTGAAAAGAACAAATATAAGAGCAGGAGGAAATAGGCGTGGCAGAGACGGTAATACACAGTCTAAGGAGGGATGTGGCTTGAAATGCAGATGCTTCCATTAGAGGTTTGATTATGAAAGAAAAAAGGAAGTATTAAAAAATAAGTGTTTCACAGAAATAGAAAAGATGGTATCTGAAGACACATTAACCACACTACAACATATAAATAAATAACAGGCTCCATTAATGTATTGAGATTAATAAGCTTTTATTTTGCATTTTTTTGTGTGTTGATAAAGTGTGTTATTGTGCATTAGTAAAGTAAAATTGTAGTTTCCTAAATAACCATGGATTTTTTTAAAGGCTACTCTCATTAAAGAATACATGCAGTGAAAACAAGTGTGATAGCTTTAATTTTCTACCTTTGATTTGGTCTGAAAAATAAAATGTAAACAAATTTTAAAACAGAAAACTGTGAGATGGGAGAACTTGACTTGATATGGAAAACTGAATCCCAAACTATATAATTAATTCATTATTTTTTTTCACTCAATCTTCCCTTTAGTAAATATTGGGACCCAAGCTGAGCTAGACAAAACAAGAGTCAATATAAAAGATTAGACAGAAAATATAACCATAATTCAAACTCACTTATTCTCAATAATCTAATTTATCATGCTTTCCTAAGCATTAAAAATATATTTATTGAAGCAGAAAGTCTGGATATTTCTCATAACTAGTATTAGATCTTTACCATTTAAATAGTATTTTACAAATAAAATAATAATTATGTATTTATTGAGGTAATTGAAAGGCACTGTGGAAAAAAATGCTACTTTTATGAGTATAAAATATTTTTCATGTAATAAAATGTATTAGACAATTTCAGAAAAAAAGTACATAATACTTTTTGATATTTTAATTTCTTTACTGGTGTTTTTGACCTAAAAAAAATAGCATTAGTGGGAAAAAATTAAGAATAACTGGTATGTTCTATTCCTGAGTCCAGGAATTCTAAACCAGCCTGAGCAAGAGTGAGATCCCATCTCTATAAAAAAAATAGAAAAATTAGCTGTGCATGGTGGCTGGTGTCTATAGTCTTAGCTACTCAAGAGGCTGAAGCAGGGGATCACTTGAGCCCAGAAGCTTGAGGTTGTTGTGAGCTATGATGAAGCCACTGCAGTCTAGCTTGGGCAACAAAGCAAGACCTTGTTTCAAAAACAAAAATTGCATTGAGATAATGTAGCCTATTCTATCTTGATTAATTTCTTGTGTATGATATGTCATCATTGTATCAGTATATTATTTTATTATGCATTGTTTTGACTCATTGCATTAGATTGATTTGATACGTTTTGATACATTGCTTGAGCATTTTTTCCCTCTCATGTCACTAAAAAGGGTTTTATTCCCTCAAAAGAAATGTATTAGCCATCTTAACCCTGTAAAGATGGCCATTAGCAAAAAAATAGAAAAACAATAGATGTTGGCATGGTTGCAGTGAAAAGGGAACACTTACACACTGTTGGTGGGAATGTAAATTAGGACAACCTCTATGGAAAACAGTATGGAGATTTTGAAAAGAACTAAAAGTCGATCTACCATTTGATCCAGCAATCCCACTGCTAGGTATCTATCCAAAAGAAAAGAAGTCATTATATCAAAAAGACACCTGTACTTGTATGTTTATCACAGCACAGTTCACAATTGCAAAGATATGTAATCAGCTTAAGGGCCCATCAACTCATGACTGGATAAAGAAAATATGTACCATGCAATACCACTCAGCCATAAAAAAAAGAATGAAATAATATCTTTTTTAGCAACTTTGATGGAACTAGGGGCCATTATCCTAAGTGAAGTAACTTAGAAATGAAAATGCAAATACCACATGTTCTCCTTTATAAGAGGGAGATAAGCTATGCATATGCATGGTCATACAGAGTGCCATAATGGACACTGGAGACTCCAATGGGGAAGTTGGGATGGAGGTGAGGGATGAAAAATTACCCACTGGGCACAATGGGCACTGTTTGGATGACAGCTTTGCTAAAAACCCAGACTTCACCATTATAAAATTCATCCATGTAACAAAAAACTACTTGTACCCCCAAATGTATGGAAATAGAAAAAGATAAAAACTGGGATCTGAGACGTTAAGTTCTCTGCTCAAGAATACGTGCACCCATAATAGTAACATTCATCGGGTGTTGGGCAGATGGGAGGGGGCAGGGGGGCTGGATATATTCACACCTAATGGGCACCTAATGAGCACCATCTGGGAAACAGACATGCTTGAAGCTCTGACTTGAGTGGGGGCAAAAGCAATATATGCAATTTAAACATTTGTACCCCCATAAGATGCTGAAATAATAATAATAATCATAATAAAAGAATACACAACTGAAAAATAGCGGATGCTGAATTTTAACTTAGGACTGCTGATTCTAAAACCTGTACTCTTATTACCACACACACGGCCTCCATTTTTATGAGGTAGACGGAGAGAATTTTGAATGGGAAAACAGTTTCCAGACTCTAAATGACTAGTTCATACCAAGTGTTGAAATATAGCCCATCTATATGTTTGGGAATTACTTAAACACTTACTTTTTCAGTTGTGTTTTACTCTGAAACAGGCGTTCCTTGCACTGAGGAGTTCTTGACACATGTTGCCGTTGCCAAAGCTGTCATAGCCAAACAGGAGTTTCCGGAATTCTAACCACCATCCAGCTCATGACGAACACCTAGCAAAAGTCAAGGGGCGTGTGAAAGCCTGGCCAGAGGACTGAAAACACAGTCCCCCCATCTCTGAAGATGTTAATATAAAATGCAACCAGATCAGATATAAATCTCTCCACCATCACCACACTTCTTTCCTTCAGTAACAATGTCAACAACTCAAATCTATTAGGATCCTGCTCTTCTAATACTTATCTTGAATGTTTAGGTAGGGAGAGCATTCTCATCCGCTGACACAGATTCCAGTCCATTTTTTTACCTCTTTGTGCTTCTTACCCTTTTCTTTTAAAGCCTATTGTTTTTCGTTTTGGTCTACCTTAGTGAGACAACTCATTTTTTTTCTTCTTGAGGTTATTGCTTTATCTAAATTCATCAGGGCTATGCTAATTTTTTCATCAATTTTTTTTTCTTATTTTTTGTTTTCGTTTTTTGTTTTGCTTTTAGGGGACACTATGGAGGCAACACAGTTGATATGTCCCAAAATACTGTTCACAAGTCAGAAAATTGTGTTTTGGAATGACTGCCTAAAATATACAAAATAAAGAATATCAGGAATTCAATTGGAACAAGGAAAAAAAGAAATGCATTAATAAAATTAGTGCATATATTTGTATTATTTAATTAGTTTTTTATAAAGTATTTTTTTATTGTGTATTCTTCTAAGAATTTTGCACCTAGTAGATGAAAATAAATGTTGCTTTCAGATAATGACAATAGCAAAGAGCAAGAGAGAGAGAAAGTGAGAGATGCAAATACCTGTTTCTACCTTTTTTATAGGAACTAAAAAAAATCAGGAATGACGTACAGTAAACACGTCAACATATGGATATAAATTTTTATGTAGTTTGGCTTCAAGTCACAGAAGTTGAGAAACATTTTCCATAAAAATTTTTCACAGGAAATATATCAGCCTTGTAGCCCAAGAGGCAAAAATGAGGATATTATGTAGATGTTTATATAACCACCTAAAACGAGCCATTTAAAACAAAAACAACAAAAATTCTTACCTCACAACACAGATGACAGATTGTATTTGGCCAGCAGTACATAGTTTGCCTACCCTGATAAAGAGAATAGGTTGAAAAGTCAATGAGCAGTGTTCTTCATTGACATGCAGAAAAAAATGTTAATTTTGCATTGGTTCCAAGAGAGATTCTTATTTTGGTTCATATGGTATTTTCAAAACTGCACAAGTTATTTTACAAATGGTAAAAAGTATGTCTCAAAATAGAATCAACAAGGATAATTCATAATCAGATTTTACAAATTTTTGCCACTATGCTCAGAGGAATCACCCACTGACTTAATTCTTTAAGTGAATATTTAAAAATATTATATATTATAATTATAAGGAATTTTCACCTCCAAGTCTGAATGAGCATCTTTGATTTTTGCTTCTCTGTTTCTTTTTTGTGTTTAAAAGTGTGGTGTCATATCATTACATAATTATCTCCAAAAACTAAACTCAATGCCTTCATAATATTTTGAGTAAAACATAATATGAAATTATATTAAATATAATAACATGCATAATATTGCAGAATATAATTCATTTTATATTGATTATTCATATCAAAATGTTTTCTTATTTTGTAGTGAGAAATAACTAATATACTATAAAACTTTTATACAAATTCATTCATAGTATATGCATGTTCTTTGTTATCTAGAGATAAATACAACTTCTAAGGTCTATGCAACACTGTAGATTATTAATTTTCTTTTTAAAAAGTATATTGCTTAAGTTGCTTATTTTTATTACTTATCTTTAAGACAAATTTAATATTTAGTTCCTTTCCTAGAAAACATTAATAGGTGTATTGCAATCATTGACTCTATTTCTGATACTTGAGGAAACTTTTTAATGAATTTGTCTTTTGCAGAGTGATTATACTCAATTTTTGATCAATTAAAATAAAATTGGAAAGATCCATAACCTATAATAAATTTCCATTATCCTGCTGCAAAGTTTTAATTCTGAAAAGAATCGTTCTTGGTAAAGACAAGGGCACTTGCGTTACAAGTAAGGTTGAGCTGTAATCCAGCTAGGGTAATAACAATCTTTACTTCACATCTCACTAATTTATTTTCTTAAATGATGAATAGATTTGCTATATGAACAATACATATTTTCTACCAGAAAGGAAAAAGATTCTACATTGTGAAATTATTAAACTATTAGTCATTAATGATATATGTAGTTAATATAGCTTTTAAAAATATTCAAATTTGTGAAAATTTCAAATAAAATATATTCCAAATGAATATGGAACTAAAATGATAATTAAGATACATATAGTTATTCAATAATAAAAAATAGGCCACCAATATAAAACAAAATTTTAAAAAATACTTAAATGTTTTTCAAAACTAAATGCTGTTTTAAACTAAACTGACTCATATGCCAGTTTAGTTTAATATTTGAATAACTGACCTGGGTATGATATGTAATAATACTATTTATATAAGGCTGAAATAAAGTACAAATGTTATTAAAATTTTGACCATATATAATGACCAAAGGATAACTTTAAGCAAACCTCAATGTCTACATGAATAATAAAAAGTATAATCTATGTGTTTATATTTACTACTTGTTATTTTTATTCAGTAACTTTTCTCAAAAAGGGAACTATATAATTATGCATCCCTTTTATTCTTAAAATGAAGACATTTTTTATAAAAGAAAAAATATCAGAACTTAGGAAATAAATGCTATTATCTAATAAAATAGTTGTAAAGAGCTTATATATTGATAGATTTTAGTTATACAAATAAGTTCTAAAAATTACACTATAGAAATAGTTCATTTAAAAATAACCATATACTTCAAATTATATAGTTATTAATTGAATAAATCAGAGAACAGTATACTTCACAATGAATGAATAAGGTACCTTGATTTATTGAACTGCCATTCACAAAATAACCCCATTACAATCACATTCATCCCATCTCATACAATTCATTTTGACTCCTCATTACAAAAACATCAATTCTGGTTTCATGTCAGATGTGCAATATCTGTTCAGGCTTCACATGAAATGCATATTTGATTGATTGGCAGAGCATGCAATTTAATTGTCTCTCAAATAGTCTCAATTTAGAAAACAGAAAAAAAATGGATTTCAAAATGAAAATGAAATGCAAGAGACTTAAGCAAACTTGATATAATCATAATTTTTGGGGAGATAATTAAAATGCATTCTAAATAGTCACCATTTATGTGAAAGTTTTTATTCACCATAACCTCATTCATATATACATACATACAGAATATGATATTATACATATCAGAATATGATGAGGGTACAAATGTTTTGACCAAATAAATTGCTTTTATACCATTTAAGCCAAAGTTATAAGTGTGCCCATCCTCAAGGTAGTATGGATTGTAACTGTTAGCTGTGGATTTACCCATCCCCTCCCTGCCACCTGCTTAATTTCCAATGGAAATTATTCCCATGTGTTCACATAAGTGTTGATTTATTAGTTCCAATTTAACAGTGAGTGCAGGTGGTGTTTGTTTTTCCATTCTTGTGACACTTCCCTTAGACAAATGCTCTCCAGTTCCATCCAGGTTAATACAAGAGATACTAGTTCACCATATTTTATGGCTGAGTAGTACTCCACGGTATGCATATACCACATTTTATTAATCCACTCATGTATTGATGGACACTTGGGTTGTCTGCACATCTTTGCAATTGTGAATTGTGCCCCTATAAACATTCGAGGGCAGGTGTCTTTTTTATAGAATGTCTTTTTTTTCCTTTGAGTAAATACCTGGTAGAGGGATTGCTGCATCAAATGGTAGTTCTACTTTTAGTACTTTGAGGTCTCTCCATACTACTTTCCATAGAGGTTGTAGTAGTTTGCAGTCCCACCAGCAGTATGAGTGTTCCTATCTCTCTGCATTCATGCCAGCATTTGTAGTTTTGGGACTTTTTGATAAAAACTATTCTCACTGAAGTTAAGTGATACCTCATTGTGGTTTTAATTTACATTTCCGTGATAATTAGAGATGTTGAGTATTTTTTCTTATGTTCGTTGGCCATTAGTCTTATCTTCTTTTGAATAGTTTCTGTTCATGTCTTTTGTCCACTTTTGGGGTTGTTTGATGTTTTCTTGATGATTTGCTTGAGTTTTTTACAGATTCTAGGTATCAGCCTTTTATCGGATGTATAGCATGCAAATATTTTCTCCCATTCTGTAGGATGTCTATTTGCTCTAATAACAGTTTCCTTGGCTGTGCAGAAGTTTTTAATTTGATCAGGTCCCATTTATTTATTTTTGTTGTTGCTGTGATTGCTTTTGGGTTCTTTATAAATTCTTTGCCTGGGGCGATGTCTGTAAGAGTTTTTCTAACATTTTTTTCTCATAGAAGACTAAAATAGGATCCACCACTCACCTCTCAGAAAAATCAACTCACCATGGATAACAGACCTAAACCTAAGGCATGAAACCATAAGAATTCCAAAACCTCAAATGTTTTAATGTGTTGATTAAAAATGAACAATAATTTTCTTCCAGAATATAATTTATTTGAAAAGTGGAAGGTGTATGTTGGGAGCTCAACTTTTTCCACAATGATATCAATTTTAAATTATATATCAAAAGTCCTCTATGATTTTTAATTCTGAGTTTATTAACTGAATATTTAATCATTTGTAAAATTCCAAAAATTATAAATTAAGGAAAAACGAAACTAAATTTTAGCTGAAGTATATTAGACATGGTATTTGAGCTAAAACATTAATTAATTTACAAATGAAAATATAAACATTTGATTTTATATTGGTAATATGCTACCATAATATAAATGTTAGAGATGTAAAATGACAGGCCCATTTGACTCAGTATCTTATAGACAGAAGAGGTTTAAGACAAAAGAAGTCTCTTTATAAATTATAAATAAGAATATTTAGAAAATCTCTAATTTGTCAGATAGGATTCCAGCTTTAATGAAATGCAGTAAAAATATGGGAGTCAACAACAACAGAAAAGTGTAAAAATTCAATATCTAGTAAGCCTTCATCAGAACATACAATTGACAAGCAGCTTCAGCAACCTCCGTCACCTCTCATAAAATAAGGGATATCAGTAAGTAAATGTAAACATATATGAAAATAGAGGGCCACTGAATTTGTGGGATAGGACAGAAGTTAAAATCAATCATCTCAGTTGGCTCAGGCTGCTATAACAGAATACCATAGGTAGGCTAGGTGGCTAAAACAATACACATATATTTCTCACAGTTTTGGAGACTAGGAAGTCCAAGATCAAGGTACTGCTAGACTCAGTTCCTAGTGAGGGCTGTCTTCCTGGCTATAGATGGCTTCCTTCTTGCTGTGTCCTTATTTGATGGACAGAGAGTGGGAGATAACATGCTCTGGTTTCTCTTTCTTTGCTTGTAAGGGCACTAATCTCATCATAGAGGCCTCACTCTCATGATCTCATATAAATCTAATTACTTCCCAAAGGCCCCAATTCCAAATACCATCACATTAGAGATTAGAGCTTTAACATGGAAATTTGGCTGGAAGAAACAAATATTCAGTCCATAATAGAAATAAAATAATATTCAACTACACCCATCATAAAGCTTTGCGTGGATATTCTGACAGATAGTACAATCTTATCCAAACACGAACACAGGAGGAGTAGGAAAGGGACTCTAACCCTTCGTGCAGGTTTTGAAGGTGGATGATAGGTGTCATTAACCAAGAAGTGCAGTGGCTTCTAGAAGCTGAGACATCCTTCAGCTGACAGCCAGCAGGAAAGAGGCATCTTTGTCCTGGAACCATAGGAACTGAAGTCTGCCTATAACCTTAATGAGCAAGGAAATGGATTCTTCCTTAGGAACTCCAGAAAGGAGGCCAACAACACCTCACTTGCCTTGATGTTAGCCCTGTAACACTGGCCAGATTGCTAGAGAATTATAATGAAATAAATTTGTGCTGTTATAAACCACTGATTTTGTAGTTATTTTTATGTCAGCAATAGAAAAATAATGCAATACCTACAAAGATAATAGAATGTAGTAAAATATGAAAGATATTCAATAATAAAATATGCTGGTACTAATGAAAATGTTTGAGAAAGTAATTTCACTTTACATGTGTTGAACCATCCTTGTACCCTTGGGAAGAAGCTCTGCAAATTAGTACAACCTCTATGGAAAACAGTATAGAGATACCTCAAAGAACTAAAAGCAGAACTACCATTTGATCTAGCAATTCCACTACTGGGTATCTATCCAAAGGAAAAGAAGTCATTTTTATCAAAAACACACCTGTACTTGAATATTTATTGCAGCACAACTCACAATTACAAAGATGTGCAATCAATCCAAGTGCCCATCAATTCATGAGTGTATTAATAAAATGTGATATATGTGAACCATGGAATACTACTCAGACATGAGAAAGGATGACTTTAATGCCTTTTGTAACAATTTGGATGGAACTAGATATCACTATCCTAAGTGAAATATCTAAAGAATGGAAAAACAAACACCACATGTACTCACTATTAAATTGGAACTAACCGATGAGCACACATGTGCATAGGGGGAAGTAATAGGCAAACAAAATCAAGCAGGGGGCCGAGGGGATGGGCACTAACCTACTTAATGGGTACAATGAACACTATCTGGGTGACGGGCACACTTATAACTGTGCCTCAAGCATTACAAAAGTGACCCATGTAACCAAAAATATTTATGCCCCTGTAATACTTTGAAATAAATAAATAAAATTTTAAAAAGAAAGGAAAAAAAAAACAGGAAGCATTTCATTCATTATGTAAATGCAGACTTTTATGGAGCAAGACAAATCAGACTAGGAAAGTTCTTGGGGCAAAGAATATAAAGGAATCTATTTATACGTTTACAGTTCTACAAGAGAAAACCAAAGCAATAAAGTAAAATAAGTAAAATACTCAGCTAAATTTGATGTGTGATTGAAAGTTATTTAGTCCTTAAGAGGGAAATGCCAAGATACGATGAAATGTGTAAATGAAAACACATGTATGAGAGAAAATGACAATAACCAAGGGATGCTGGGAGAGCAGTCAGAATATGATACAGGGCTGACCCTGAGTAAGAGAGATGATAAAGGTTGGTGAAATCATCCTGTACTGCCATACAGTCCTAGCAATGGTTGGCAAGCCTTCAGGAAGTGCATGAGTACAAGTTGTTTCTAAGGATTCACAGGGCTCCCCAGAATGGGGCAAACATAAGGATGGTTTTCAAAGCAAGGAGAGGGAATCCTTGGTCAATTATCATCTCTGTAGTTGGAGTTGTGTCAGCAACATTTTCCTGGCTTCAATAAAGAAAACAGGGACCTGCCTGGCATGATGGCTCACACTTGTAATCCTAGCATTTTGGGAGGCTGATGTGAGAGGATCCCTTGAGCCCAGAAGTTTGAGACCAGCATGGGCAACATAGTGAGATACTTGGCGCTCTAAAAAATAAATAAATAAAATAAAATAAAAAGTAAAGAAAAGCAGGACATAGAGAACAATCAAGGTATTCAAAAACTTTTTAAAATAAAGTTCCCTCCCCCACCAAATTATTGAATTTGGTGATCATTGTGTGTTTTTTTTAACTTTCCCAAGTACTTACAGCAATGTAGGTCTATGTTTAATGCACAAATAATAAAAAGATGAAAACTATGGAGAAGAAAATAATAAAGGGACAAATATAATAAAAATAAATTCCCAAGAGTTATCACAATAGAGATAAATTCACATTAAAAGGACATAGTGAGTTCTAAGAACAATGAATTAGAAAAGAGTTATCATCTAGAAACTAAATGAGTTTCTTTTTAAAGACAATGGAAAAGGTCTAAATTCAGAGATCAAGACAGAGGGGAAAAAAGCCTTAGGATATAAATGAGAAGCAGATTTGTTTTAAACAATCATTAACAAAGCAGACAATAGGGAAAAAAAGTGGAACGATGATTTTAAGATTCTGAATAAAAATATTTCATAAACTGGATATCAGCATCCAGACAAATAATCAAATTTTAATAATTACAAAGAAAACTTCAGAAAATTAATAATACTTAAAATGTACCCTTTTATATGTCTATCAGAACTAAGGAACTCTCTTAGTTCCATAAGATACTTATCTTTGATAAGCCAACTATTTTTATAAGCTGTATGGTAATTATTGAATGTAATGTTACCAAATGCAGTGATTATTTTACACTATATTTTTACATATAAATGTTTCAAATATCTGTATAATAATATCTATCAACTTTTTCACTTTATAACAAAAGGTTTTGGTGTCCAGGAACTAATGCTTGGGGAATCATTTCTTTTAAAAGATTATGAAAACACCACTTACATTTTTATCAGATATTTTTATAGTTTTATTCATTTCATTCTGAGATATTTTAAACTATACCAAACTAATGAGTGGTGATATATACACCATCCTGCTTTGCTATGTCCTAAAGATTGCAATATTTATTTTATTTAAGTAGGAAAGTGTTTCATATATATTTGAAGCCCTTGACCCAATTCCCCTTTGATATTTTCCCATGTGTATTGCTATCCTGAACGTAGTGTTACTATTCTTATTTCAACATTTAACTACCTATATAGTTAAAAACTGGAATTTATTGAGTTTGATTAAAAATTTCTTTCTTCACTCATCATTATATTGTTTGATGGCATAGGGATTAGCAGATGTGCTTCCATTTATGTCCATTGATGGTTAATAATATGATCATACCATCTTCTCCTTGTGAGCAATTAGATTATCTCAACATTTTTGGTTATTGCAAATAATACTGCAAAAGCTGTCACATACTTGGATTTGCTCTTTTAGCACATGTGGAAGAGTATGTCTATGTGCATTAAAGGAGTGGGATTGCAAATAAGTGATATGCATGTCCAAAGTGATATCACATTTACCAAATTTTAGCAAAGTGTTCTTCCAAAGTTATCATTTACACTGCCACCAGCAAGTATGAAAATTCCCCTTTTCCAATATATGGATTTTGCCTCTGCCCTTAAAGTTTAATGTGTTCAAAATCACATTTTATTAGTAGAATTTTCATTTCTCTGAAATGTAGAGAGGTAGATATATTTATCATTCTATTTATCTTCTACACTTTGTCAATTCATAACTTCATTCATTCTAATGACTTATTTCCATTTTATAGACAGATAGATGATAGATTTTTATTTTGGATATCTATGCTGTGCTGTTAATATGAACTGTAATTATCATCTCTCAATATATTTCTTGTTTTTCAGCTTTGTCTGTGATATCCTCATGGAATAGAAGTTTTTAATAAGGGCAAATCAGTACATCCTTTCTTTTAAGATTTTTGTTTGATTTACTTTGTGCAGCTTGTGTATGGGGAAGAAATAAAGAATATTAAAAATCAAGTGGATTCCTAGCTTCCTAATCAGCTTATAGAGGACAGTTGACTGTTTTGAGACAGGCAGTTGCTTCTAGATATTGTCAGACAAAGATAAGCTTTCACTGTGGCTGAATGAGGAACTAAGGAAGAAAATTTGAGTTGTGCAATTTAAATAAAAGTCATCCCTTTTGTGAGAAACATTGCCTACATCAAGGAAATTGTGAGAGGTCACACTGGCAGGAGTTCTCTGAAGAAATTGTAGGAAACACTCTACAACAGGAAAAAAATCAGTATTTGGAATATGCTTTATATAACTAGAAACCATCCAGTGCACAGTAAACTATACTCATCACTTGTGTCTCCTACCTGTCTCTGTCCTCTTGTTACAAATGTAGTTATGCCCCAAACAACAAATAGAACAGAAGATGAGATTAAGCGAGGAAAAGGAAATAGATCACCCATGTTTCTTTTCCCCATTGTGATTTTTCTGGCTAGGGATGGCCTTGAATTTCACTTAAATTAAGCAAAGTTTGGAATTTTCATATTTTCATGGACTATATTTTATTAATAGAAAAATAGCCGATTGTCTCCCATTGATTGGTAAAACCAGATCTTTCATCCTGGGTGAGAAGAGCAAGTTGAGAGAGTAAACAAATGACAAGACAATTTTGGAAAAGAATAAAATTGCTTTATGCTGCCCCCTATGTAGTTTAGTTCATTCAATAAAGTGTTCTTTGTTCATGGGCCAGGAAGGCCACAGAGAGTGTCACAATCCTTCTGTTCCAAGCAGAAGGTTACCAACATGTTATTTTAACTCCCTCAGGGTGGAGTTCCCCCTGGGAAGAATGGGATTGTTGAAGACACTCTGTTTCCTGCTAATTAAAACACTTGCTTTTAAAAACAGATGTTCAAAGTCTATCTATTCTTCCTAATGAAACTGAGTATGAAATGCATGAAAAATGAGCTTTTCCCATAAGCCATGCCATGCTTGATATTCTCTGATCAGTTGGTTCTTGCTTAGGCGTAATGAATGAAATAATATTTCAGTAGAATGTTATTCAGGTTGTCACTTTCAATTGAAAACACATTTAGTACACTAATTGTAGGTTTTGCTGCACAGAATTTTTTAAAAATAAATTAATATAATAAGTAGTGATTTTATGTCACATTTTCCCTGAATATTTATAGGTATCTTTGATCCCTAAAAGAACTTACTCATTTTTTAAATGTACTGATTATTAATCACTCTCAGAATCTGCAAAAGGTATTTCTGATACAAACAGCGATGTCAACATATTTGTGAGAGACAATGAGACCCTATAGCTACTCCGTTAATTAATGATAATTTCTGTCATTTCTGAGAGAAAACTCACATATCTTTGGAGAAAGCACACACCAACAACAGAAATACTTGTGTTGCTAATATCACTATTATTATTTCTGACATTATTATTTTTACTTATTCTTGGATATTCTATCCACTACCAGGCAAGCTTTAAATATTTCCCTTGAGATAGGTGATACAATTTCATTGATAACTGAGTAGTAGCTACATATTAAGAATTTCTCTTTTTTTTAATCTTCATTGGCTTTTATTTTGATTTTAGGTTCGGGAAACACCACATTCTATGCCATAGAATGAGTGTTCCCATGAGCTGAGCAGAGGAGGAGGGATTTATAGACAGAAAAGAGCCAAGGAAAGCAGACACAGAAAACAAAAAGCAGATGGATGGTTTCAAAGAGTTTCATAAATAACAACAGCTGTGGTTAAAGCCACCAAGTAAAGAGCTGGCCATATTCTCTTCAGATGGCCTTTCCAAATTATGTACATATGTGAGTTTGTGGAATGATGACAATCAGGGTTAGACACAGAGTCCATCTGTTGCAAAACATTCCTTGAACTTTTCTATCGACTAATTTTTTAGGTCGCACAGTTTCACAAACTAATGAACATCATCAACATTTCTCTTCTCATTTCGTCTTCTCGTGTTCTAGCTCCTCGGTTTTTGCTACATATCAGACCTCACTTTAGGGTCTTACTGCCACCCAGGAGAGACATCAGAACTGTCATGCCTAGTGTGTGATTAGAACAGATATGAAATTACTCATATTCTACCTAGTTAAGTATGGACATCTCCACACACACACACTTTCTCAACTGCTGATACTGATTGCCCCATGTCATACTTAATATTACGGAACTTTCATGTCATGACTTTTCCATACACTATAAAAGTCTCTACATTAAAAAATCAAACAAAAGACCGAGAATCACCACAGTTTAACAAAGAAGTGATAAAAAAAATTACTGAATGAAGATGTAGGAAATTTCTATGCTTTTGTAAGTGCATCGTAATTACCATATTCAATGAGAAATACTAGTAGCAAAAGATAACATTTATTGGAAACAATCCTGCCATTAGTTTATTTCAATTTTTGTAATATCAAAATAGGAAACATGTTCTATATCCAAAAATATATGAGAATTAAGTAAATAGGATATAGAGAAATTATTTCCAACTCCTAAATACTGTGAGTTGAGTCTGCATATGGAAAAATGTCCACAATTACATAAATGAAAAATACTACTTAAAAAGCAAGTTACTATGATCCAACTTCTCAGAAGGAAACTGCTTCTCTAGGTGAAACAATGTACAGCGGGTTCTCTAATAACCTGTTTCCCTCAATATCATTTTGTTGTAACATTGATGAGAAAAAAATGGTGGTGTTATACATTGTTTTGCTTAAAGTCACAGTTTCCAACAAACTATAGAGTTAAGTGAGGGCTTACCTTATGTATAACATATATATTTTGATAAAATTTTATAAATCATACTATAACTTTGGTTAATTTATAAAATAGAAGAAATTTTATTGTAGCTTTGCTCAGCATTCAAATTGTGTTCAAAACTTCCATACTTTATTTCAGCAGTTTTCTCAGTATCACTGAATGAATACAACCATTGAAAGCTGCCTGGACCTTTAATATTACACTTTGTTTATTATTATTACATAAATTAGGAAAAGTGAAGTTGTTTTCTATTTTATGCCCTGTTATGTCATCACTATTTACCACAGTGTATATAACACACAATTACCTGTCGAGTGAGTGAAGAAATGAACAAAAGCATATAAAATGATTGTCTATTTTTCCTGGCCCTTTACTTTGCCTGTTAGGTAGCTAGCTAGTACCTCTGGCTCTTCTAGGGAGAGGGGTGCCTCGCTTTGGTGCAGCCTTGAGCAATTAAACCACCTGGAAAGAGGGATAAGTGTGGGCACTCCATTTCTGTGTTGCCCCGCCCTTAATCCTATCTTGAGAAACTGCTACACCTGGGGAAGAAAGGACTGCTTTACCAATCTGGGAATTCCCCAGCCCAGGCATAATAGGATTTGGAAAGTAACCTAAAGTAACCTAAGGCTAATTATTATGTCATTATCTTAAATCTATATTGTGGTTCATTCCCCCAGGGGCTTTTAAAAAATGAGCTTGCATACATGGGTACAACCTTGCAACACCTGTTAATCATTTGGTAACAGCCACACCTCCCGAAAGCCCTCCCCTGGGATAGGCCAATAAAAAGAAACAACTCGAGAATTCCCAAAGAGTCAGTTAGTAAGTCAGTCTGTCTCTCTCTCCTCGCAGAAACAGACCAGTTCCATTTTAGCAACAGATGGGACAAAATAAGAGTTTGGCCATAGATGCTGCCTCTGACAGGTCTTCGCCAAAAGTGGGGAATTGTGTAGTAAAATAAAATCTTAAGGCTCACCCAACACCCGCTGACTCAATGGACTCCTTCTTGGCCAAAGTTAAAACATTCCAAGTCTTTAGACAAAGCTTGATGTCTTTAACCAATTACAAGTCAAAGAATACATTTAAACCCACCTATAAACTGTAAGCCCCCCCTTCAAGATGACCCACCTTTTCAGGCCAAACCAATGTATGCCTCCCACGTATTGATTGATGACTTTACCTGTAACCCCTGTCTCCCTGAAATGTATAAAACCAAACTGTAACCCAGCCACACCGAGTGCACTTGCTCAATACTTCTTGAGTGTGGCTCCGGCTCATGGTCCTCAAATTTGGCTCAGAATAAATCTCTCTCTCTCTCTCCCTTTTTTTTAAAAAAAGGCTATTTGAGTGAAACTACTTCCTGCTTGTGGTCACTCCGTTACAGTGACCATGTTTGCAACTGTTTTAACCAAGAAGCCAAAGAAGTAGGATAACGGTCCTCCAAGAGGCTGGACCTGATGCTTTGGTGTGTCTGGCCATTCTTCAGCCAAGGGCACACCAAGAACCAAAAGCAGACTGCCACCCTGACACTAGCATTAACAAAAAAACCTATTAATATTTCACATTTAATAATAGTTCTATTCCTGTAACTTTTAATCCATAACAGTAAACAAAAGATCATTAAGAGTAAGGATTTCAGAGAAAATATAATTTGGAAGAGAAGACAGTCATATTTTGATGGCTTACATAATGTTTCTATGATACAAGACACATTGGAATAGCATTTTGAATTATTGTGTTCTTATTGACAATCTGTGCGAGCCATTTGGAAAATAATTCTGCTCCTATCATCACTGAAGGCTAATACAGGAAATAATATTCTAAAGCCATGAAAGTGTGATCAGGGGGAAATAAAAGGAAATTTCATAGCTATATTTTTAAAATCTTTTATTCTAAAAAACTTATAGTTTTTCTTTTATTTATGTCCTAACCAAGGGACATTATGAGAGATAGACATAAATGACAGCAAGAAAAAGTTAAATGCATCATTCTTTTTAAATAGTGCTTTATTATGCATTTGATGCTATATATAATAAATTTGTGTTAGTCCTTAAAATACAGAAAATTCATGTATTTAGAGGGACAGCTTAAAGAAAAACTATAAGCACTAATATTAGCAGAGTTGTGAAAAAACAGATACAGGATACATAATAGATACATATTAAGACTTCTGTTAGAATGAAATCAGAAAATATGAGAAAAGTTACACAAAGATCTGAGTTTTCCTTTTTTTACACTGCTGTACAGTAACCAAGGTAAAAACTATTGAAAAATGACACAGCTCTAGAACTATTTTGACAGGACTATTGAATTCCATGTATACAGAGGAATTCTTATAACACTGTGTTATACTTCTCTTCAATTTGGTCTTGAGATCTCTCTCTGGATACTGGCTATGAACTCCAGCCTTACCCTAATGGGGCCACAGGGGATTTGGTCATTGATGTTTACAGTGTTCATTCCATGGGACACTCCTTTATTTTGATGGATAACCTAATGACTAAGTGTGCAACCTGTGACTAAGTATTCCTCTCACATCCTGAGGCAGACATCCTGTGGCTTTAGTCTGACTCGTTCCTAGTTTATCTGGACCAAGATAGCCACTCTCTAGAAGAGCCCTGAAGGGGAATGAAGTTAGGTTTGGGAGAGTTGATCAGGTGAGACACAGAGGAGGCAACTTAATAAAACATGAAATAACAGAAGCAGTGTATTACTTACAGATCCAGAGAGAAAAGGATGGCACATCTCACTGAGCCAATGGAAAGGGGGAAGTCTGACAGCATACATGTACTCAACCAGCGGGTGGGGAGCAAGAAAGGAGAAAAAGCAAGGGACCTGTAGACCCAGGATATTACCCATGCATGTTTCTTGCAAGAAGCTCTATTTGGTGGCTTTAGAGCAAGCAGAGGAGAGTTCCATGGGGGCATAAAAGAGAATTAAATTGAGGACAAAATATATAAAATGAAGATTAATATTTCTAATATTTTGGGCTAAATCTAAAAAATAAACCCAAAATTTATAATAATGAGAGGGTGCATTGTAATATAAGTTCTATAAAAGGATTCTTCAAGTGAAAATGGATCTTATGAGAAAAATCATAAGAGCATCTTTGAATTTTAAATTACCTTTGTCTCAGGTATAAGCAAGTAGATGAGACTTGGGCTGACCAGAAAGAAAACATATTTGAAATACTTCATCTTAACTAAGGCAGAGATTACCTAATAATATTGTATTGGCATTTTGAAATGTTTTGATTAGAGAAGGCATCTGTGTTACTTAATGTTAGATTTTCTATATCAAAATGCAGACTGAACTATATTCAAGTAGGAAGGGACCCTCACAGTGGTCAGAGGACGGTGTTGCACAAATATGAGACATTTCTGGAAATAGACAATTAAAAATACATAAATCTTGGATAATATAAACAATGGTATAAAAGAAAGGGCAGAAAAATGCAAATGAACTAAATGAGGGAGAAATGTGAAACACAGGAAAATAAGAAGTAAGAAATAAACAGCCCTTCAACTCATTAGCCTCACTTTGTGTGTTCTGTGGTTCTGACAATATCCTCAGAATACTTTATTTTGTGCACAGCTATGATCTTTCAGCCACTGCTGTTTACTGAAGTCCTTAAATCTCATCCCTCTTCCATGTGATGTCCAATAAGAATAAACATTAAATATTTGTCACTTAGGTTGAGAAATACCTGACCCAAACTATTCTAATGCATTCCCTTCCCTTGTATTTGTACTTGCAAGTAAAAGAAGTCAAGTCGGAGCTGAATTTAATTCCTTTGCCAGAGAGAATTAGGAGCGAGTACTGCAGCGTGAGTACATGCATTGTTTTGAGGTAGAAACGCCATATTCAGTCATGGCATATACAGATTGCAAATGAAAAAAACAGAACATTCCTCCATCTTTCCACATGGTTTACTCTGGGCCTTCTTCAGTCCTGGGTTTCAGAATTCAGACCTGTCTAGGGAAATTTTCCTGTGTGGAGAACACAGAGGGTGTTCTTTTCTCCCCTTCATGAATAAACATGAGCCAGCTAGTTATATTTACTTGTGAAACTTCAATCTAAGCATCAAAGTGAGAAACAAACATGATGAAATGGAAGCATACATTTTAGTGGCAATATTTTGGTTTTTTATCCCATATTTGTTTTGTTCATTTTAAGTGAAACTGGAGTCACTTACTCTATGTGACTAAAAAGAGTCTCTAAAAAACACAATTACTTTTCATGTCTTGATGGCTGTTAATATAACAGCATGTGCATTGCCACTGAAGTAAATGACTCACAGAGAATCCTAGGCCACCTGCTGAAATGGCACCTTTTAATGAACAAACTTGATTTCTCCGTTTGGATCCTCAAAATCTTCCATGTAAATTGAAAAGATAGTACGTACTACCTTCTCAAAACAATTTGACATTCTAAAATTATATTGAATTAGCACCAATGCCTAGAATAAATATAGCCGGGATTTCAAATTGGTTAAGAAAGTTCCCTTTTTTTTTTGCTTGTAAAAAGCTCATCTTGAAAAATATCATTTTGAAAAAATTTATGTTTTTCTTGATTTTATTATGTAAACAACATATTAGGTTTTGACATATTTATTATTAGTATAGGCTCTGAAATTGTCTAGTTGAGTGCAAATTCCATCTGCTCTAACAAAAACATGACGGAATGCTCATTAAGGCAAACACTAGTAAGATGTATTTTTACACCTAAAAAAATAGAGATAATAATGGAAACCAAAATGAATATTAAAAAGAACAATGTACGTAAGCATAGGAAATGTTTTAAAATAAAAAAAATAGGTAGGAAGAAGACATAATATTAATGAAAACAATCTCAAATAAATCTTATAGATGCAGATTTAATGACACCTATTTTTTTAAAGTAGTTCTCACAAGCTCTCAAAGATAGGATGCCAACTTGAATTTAATATAACTCCAAATCCCCCCTACTCTTTGAAGGATTCTAGTTGTCTTTTAATTCGGATGGATTGCTGTGGAGCTAAGTTGTAGAGAACAGTACAACAGAAAATATTCAGAAGGAATACTGATGCTGTAATAATCCTTACACTTAGAAAGGAGAACTCAAATAATATATCCTGGTTTAAGATGATAGGTTATTTGTGAGGAGATAGCCACATGCTATCGTAAATCATTTTTTTGCTGCTTTAGAGATAGAGATTTATATCTCAACTTCCACCCCACCTTTTTAATTTGTGTTTCAGAAGCCTAAAATCTAAGAAATACCTGCTGATATAGATCAGAAATTTTGCCGTTCACTTCCCTCTTACACTTTTCCGTGTTATCTCCCACACTTTCAAGTATTATCAGCCATAATATTAATTTTTTATCAATATTTATTATATTTACATTCTTCTAAAATTTGATAATGTTTCTATGTTCTCTTTTAGGCCAATTACAGAAATTAAAACATTATAAACAGTGTATACATTATTCAGTTTATGAAAGTATAAACTACTACATGCTTTTACTGTATCCATAAATAAACTGCTATCACGGAACATAACTTTCAAAGAAGAAAATTAAGGCATAAACATCAAATGCTTTCTTCTCTTACTTAATAAAAAATACTCAGAAGTATTCTGAATTAGTTTGTTTCGTATCTGAGCCATTAATTTCTTATGTGTTTTCTCCTAAGAGTTTGTCTTAGCACCACCATTTTTATTTATATATTCCAACCCTTAAATAATACTATCTGTTGAATTATATGATATATTTTGATTTCGTTTTTTAATGTAGAGGAAATTCATCCTGAGATGCCTTTCATTGCCCTGTTTGTATAAGTACACTGTTCTTGAAACCATGATTTTCTCTATTTTGGGTTCCATTTTTACTTTGCTAGAAAGTGTCTTTAAATGAGGTCTTTCCAAAATAGAATAAACTTAAAGTCAATTTTTTTTAACGTATGAATACAGTTGGCTCTTTTTATCCACAAGTTCTGCGTCTGTGGATTCAGCCAACTATGGGTTGAAAATATTTGGGAAAAAAGTTCAATAAAAAATAACAATACAATAATAAAAAATACAAATAAAAATACATACAACTGAACTATGTATGTAGCAGTAAAACACTGGTATTGCCACAAATTGTTGACAGAAAGGAACATTTATATTTTGAAATAAAGACTAAAAAAATCATATGTATATACAGATATATATACATACACACACACACATGCACATACATGTGCATTATTTTCAATTTCCATAAACCCAGCAGTGCTAGAGATATAGAGGCATTTGAAATGTATTTATTCTTTTGCTCATTTGTTTGCTTATTGACACAAAATGATGTATTTCTTCAAAAAGTTACCATATTCTATGGCAAAATATATTTCTTTGACTGTGAGAACAACAGAGAATGCATAAAAATGGGGAAAAAAAGTTTAATCAGCTCATGTTATGCATGAAGAACAGGATAAATGTATGAGAAAAATGGTTAATGATAAGAAAAATAAAACATTTAAATAAGAAGTAGCAATCCTAAAAAAATTAAGGAAACATACCATTTTTCAATAGTTTATAACACCAAGATTAATGATAAATGCAGTAAACTTTTAAGAAATGACAGCTCAGTAAGACCAGTAAGAGAAATCAGTGAAGACCAGGTCAGATCAATTTGTAGATTTGAGAAATGGCTTAAAATGTGTAAAAAATAGAATTAAAATAGCATGCTAAAGGTCCTTCCTGTCTTCTCTCAATTATCACTTCACCTACTTTACCATTATTATGACTTTAATGAAAATAATTAGCTTTTTCTAATTTGAATTTTATGTAAACAGAATTATACAGCATGAATTCTGTTCTGTCTGGCCTTTGGAAAGAAATATCCAGCGTGTTGCATGAAACTGATATATATTTGATTTCACAGATCTGTCCTACTGAATATGCAAAGGTATCACAATTTATACATACATTTTATGCTCTATTTGTACATAGTAAATATCTTTTATTTTCAGAACACAAATTGTATATAATATGGAATAAAATGTCAACATTGATTTTTAAATTAATTTGAAAATAATGAATTTTTTATTTTTTCCACTTTTTAAAACTTGATGAAACAATGTGCTTATCATAAACCATAAAATGTTTTGAAGTATATATACATCAGGAGGTATTCCAGAAAAACAACATTATTATCATAAAAAAATAACAGCTTCTTGCCCATAATGACCTTCCTGTCAGACAAGATGTGGAAGTGGAAGACAGTGATATTGACGATCCTGACCCTGTGTAGGCCTAGGCTAATGTGTGTGTTTGTGCCTTAGGTTTTTTTTAAGTTAATAAAGTAAAAAAACTAAAAAATTTAAAATATAAAAAACCTTATAGAATAAAGATATAAAGAAGGAAAATAGTTTTATATGGCTGTACAATGTGCTTGGGTTTTAAGCTGTGTTATTACAAAATAGTCAAAGTTAAAAAACATTATAAACAGTGTATCCTAAGTGTATGGTATTTATAAACTCTACAGTAGAGTACAGTAACATCCTAAGAACTCACATACTCACCACTTACTAGCTCATCCAGAGCAACATCAGTCTTGCAAGGTCCATTCATGGCAAATGCCCCATACAAGTGTACCATTTTTTTATCTTTCATACCATATTTTTGCTGACTCTTTTTTCCAGAATATTACAGGGGTACAGATGTTTAATTTACAAATATTGCCTTTTCCCTGCCCGAGTCAGAGCTACAAGCATGTCCATCCCCCAGACAGCGGGCAGCGCACCCATTAGGTGTGACTGTACCCTTTCGTTCCAACCCCCACACTGTCCAACACCCCATGAATGTTACTTCTACATGTGCACATAAGTGTTGATCAGTTAATACCAATTTGATGGTGAGTACATGTGGTGCTCGTTTTTCCATTCTTGGGATAATTCCCTAGGAGAATGGGCTCCAGCTCTATCCAGGATAATACAAGAGGTAGCACTACTCCATACTGTACTTTTTCTACCTTTAGATTTGCTTACCTACACAAATACTTATCACTGTGTTACAATTTCCTGTAGTATACAGTGCAATAACATGCTGTACCATTGTATAGCCTTACAGCAGTAGGCTGTATCATACAGCCTAGGTGAGTAGCAGGTTGTACCATCTAAATTTGTATGAGTATACTCTATGATGTTCTCACAATCATGAGATTGCCTAGACACATTTCTCAGAATGTATCCCTATCCTGAAGCAAGCTATGAATGTATATTACTCTCTAACTCTTGACATGTGTGAGAAGACAAGGTTTCATGAGAATGTTTATGTTTCTGCACAGTGAGGACTTCCTGACCAAATACTGCCAGCAACATAGATTAAAAGATATTTGAATGACAAAGAAGCCTTGAAAGTTAGATACACACCTCAAGAGAGATTTCAAGTTTATTTCCACTGGAGCCATAGATACACATTCAAAAGGACAATGGCCCCAGTGGCTTTCCTCTTATCTCCCAAAGATGAATTGTATTATAATGATAGGTTTATAGACATTCATTAACTTTGGATATCTAAAATAAATCACCCTTATTCATGTTTTATTTTAGGGTAGTATTGGATTATGTTTGTTATGGTTCATTTATTATATTCATACTGAATACTTCCTGGACATATTGAAATACTAATTCATATATCATACAATTCACCCGTTAAACCATACCATTCAAGATTTTTTAATGTTTTCACAGAGTTGCACAACACTAAATCAACCATCAACACAATCAATTTTAGATTTTTATCATACCAAAAAGAAATCCCATATCATTTTCCAACAGCATCCAAAGGACTAGGCTACCTTCTGTTTCAATATGTCTATTCTGGATATTTCATATAAATAGAATCATATGCTATATGGTTTATTATGAATGGCTTCATTCACTTAGCATAATATCTTCAAGTTTTATCTATATTAATACATCATTCCTTTTTATTCTTGAATAATATTCCAGTGTATGGAATATATTTATCAGTTGATGCACATTTGTATGCTTTCCACTTTTTGACTTTTATAAAGAATGATCCTATAAGCATTTCTATAAAAGTATTTCTGTGCATACATATTTTCATTTTCTTGCGTGTATGTTAATACTTTAGTTTATACTTAGAAATTAGAATTTCTGTGTTAAGTGTTAATGATCACTCATATTAAACATTTTGAAAAACATGCCAGAATGTTTTCAGGGATATTACTTCACATTCTTACAGTTTGTATACGAAAGTTCCAGTTTCTCCATATCCTTTCCATGGCCATCCTAGTGGGTGGGAAGGGATATGTCATTGTGGTTTTCATATGCATTTGCCTGATAGCTAAAGATGTTGAATATTTTTCATATGCTTATTGACTATTTGTATGTCTTCTTTATGGAAATGTGCATTCAAATCCTTTGCCTATTATAAAAATTTGGTTATTTACTTTTTTATTCTTGAATTATGAGTGTTATGCATATATTCTAGATAAAGATTGCTCATTATATAAACAATTTAAAAATACTTTCTCTTATTATTTGGGTTGTCTTTTTACTTTCTGTATTCTTTGAATCTCAAATGTTTTTAATTTTAATGAAGTCTAATTTATCTTTTTTTTGTTTGTACCATGTGATTTCTAGCCAGAATTAAAAAGGTTTTGCCAATCCAAGATCACAAAAACTTTCTTCTAAATTTTCTTCTAAGAGTTTTTATAGTATTCGCTGTTAAAAATAATCCACTTTGAGTTCAATTTGTGTATATGGTATGAGAAAGACACTATTTCATTCATTCTTTTGTATATGTTCCAGAATAATTCATTCAAAGCAATTTTTTCTCTATTGGAATATCTGGGCATTCTTATTGAAAATCAATTAACCTTAATGTAAATGTTTATTTCTAGATTGTCAGTTTAATTCCATTGATTTATATGTCTATAGTCATTCCAATCCTTGTCTTGATTAATGTAGCCTCATAGTAAGTTTTGAATTTGGAAAATATGAATCCTCTGTCTTCTTTTCAAGGCTGTTTTGGCTATTCTAAGTCACTTAAATTTATGTCAATATTACTATTAGCTTATCAATTCCTTTTAAAAAATGGGATTTTGATAGAGATTTTGTGGGGAATTTGTGGCCTTGGGGATACGTGGGGCCTTTTGGATCCTTGAATGTATTATTTTGACTGAATTCAAATTCCACAGAACAAATCCTTTTAATAAAGGATTCTGTGAAGTTTGGATTTGGTGGAGGGACCACACTTAGGGATCTGGAAGGCCACATGCAGTTTTCCCACCTTAAAAAGATGAAGTCTTCCTACCATAAACAGAGGATTTTTTAAAATCATTTATTTAAATCTTTAACTTTTCAAAAAAGTTTTATAGTTTTTCCAGGCCTAATTTTTATTTTTATTAAATATTTTAATCTTTGTGATGCTTCTATAATAACATACATTTTTATTATCTTTTAAAAAGATAAAAGCATTCATTTTAATGCTTCTGAAATAAAATTGTATACATATATTTGAAATACATACATATATTTTTTTTCTGCTAGTTAAATTGTTTCACTATAGAGTAGTCTATTTAGTTCCTTATGTGATCATTTTGGAAGTAAACTTTTCCATATTAAATTTTCAAAATGAAATTATAGAGAGAGAAAGAAAAGAAGAAAATTTTTGAGGATTTGGCTTACATGTTTGTAGGAGCTGGAAAATCCAACATCTGTAGAACAGGGCAATAGGCTAGAAATTAAGATTTCTATGTTAGTCTTGAGGCAGCATTCCTTTTTCTGGGAAATTCCCATTTTTGCTCTCGAGACCTTCAGCTGATTAGATGAGGCCTACCCACATGATGGCATTTGATCTGTTTTATTTAAAGTCAACTCATTGTAAATGTTAATCTCATCTACAAAATATTATCATAGCAACATCTAGTTGCTATTACTAGTGTTTGAACAAACAATTAGGCACCATATCTTAGGTAGGCGGACATATAACATTAACCATCTCAACACTGAAACATTTTTGCTATTTCATAGTTTCATTTCTTTCATGACATAAATTGTTGGATTTTTTTTATTCCTGTGATTATTTGTCACTGAATGAATATTTTAAATTTTTAATACCAGTTTGAGTCCTCTTTTATTTTTCTCTATTTTATTTCCCTATTCATTTTAAGATTACTTTGTATTTTCTTAATTTAAATCCTTGGCCATTCACAGTCATTTACATACCTTCAACCACATGACACATTATATTGTCATTATATTAATGGTGTCTGTTAATAAACAGGGATTCTTTACATTTTGTGGCTATAGCTTTATATGACATATCTAGAAAATCTTACTAAACAGCAAAATAATGAACATTTTTTTCTCTATTAACTTCCAGTCTTTATTGTTTTATCTTTTACATTTTTTCCACAGTTTACCTGGCATTAATTTTGTTCATGGGATGATAAAATGGCTTCGTTACCCTTTTTGTCTACATTGGCAACTCAATGGACCCAACACGATTTGCTAGAGTATTTTGCATTTCCTCACTGATTTCCAGTGTCAACTTGTCAAAACTGAAATTCCTATATACATGCATCATTTCCATTAATAAATTTTCCAATCTTTGCATAATATTACTATTACATAATTATTACATTATAATAGTGTCTTAATTTCTGTATCTTCATATGGGAGGATTTTCCCCCTAAATTTTTTGTTGGTATAAAACATTCTAAATCATTTTTCTCCTTGACAAAATTTCTGGTTATCAATGTTTCTTTTCATTTTCATGTTAATATTAGACTGGCCTTCCCACTTCCCACAAAAATTTCTCCTGAGAAATCTATTAGATTAACATTGAATCTAAAAATCAATCTGGAAAGTGTTGGAATCTTTACTATTTGGGGTTATTAGGAATAATGTTCCTACGAATAAATTGCATGCAGTGCATGCGCTTTTTTGTTATAAATGAAATGATACGGTATATAATCTTTTCTGTAGGATTTCATTGTTGAATAAGTATGTATGTAGATGAATTCATTTTTGCATGAAGTTTCTCCTTTTTTGTATTCATTGTTCTACAGATTCTATTATATAATTAGATCACTTTAAAACAATGTTTACTTGATGGAAAAATTCTGAGCTATCATTCATAACATCGAGAACAACATGTGTTATATGTCCAAATGGATTTTCTTACTCAAGTCACACTGATATGGGTCTATGAGTGTCTTAATGTGGGCTCCCACTTAGAACTTTTCTAAAATATTATTCTTCTCCCATAAATCTTCTCATTGTATTTTTAAGGCAAAATTTTAAAATATTTTTTATGAATTCTTAACATTTTGGCATGTCTGACATTCTTGTTTAAATGGATATATTCCTATATTGATGGATTGGTTAAAGAATAATTTGTTGTCTGATATTACATTAAATTTGAGGCTAGACATTAGAGAGAGGTTTGCTCTCTGCCATTTTGATCCTGTGTTATATGCACTTCTCAATTTTATCTTTCTTACTTTTTATTTATTCATTAAACCCTGGTAATAATTATAGCTTGTATTTTCCAAAAACTCTCTACAAATCTTTCTCCTCTGTTCTTTTTACATTTTATGTTTTATGATATATTATAGTATATGCAATAGAAAAAGATATGGTAAAAGAATCCTATATTCTTCTGAGAATTCCCTGAATATTCTTTGCTACATAAGTATACTATCAAAGTAGTCTCATATCTGGCTAAGATAAAATATATTTTAGAAGTTGAGCTTACTGATGCATTTAACAGTATAAGCTGATGTGGGTATTTAAAATATTGGGATACTTCATTAGGCAATAAGGGGAAAAGAATAAACTTGAAAGAAGTTATTACAATACTTATTATACATTTCACAATGTCTTTGTGAATTTGAGCCTGTTTCATTGCTTTGAATATGTTATTGAATAATTATCCGTAATAGTGCAGTGCATAAACCTTTTAGTTAATAAACTACATTGATCAGATATTTCAAACCTAAGAAATGAACTCAAAATCATATAGTATTTTAATATTTATTTTGGTTTGTAGTCTAAATCTGTACCAACTTCACTCAGATTCTAGAATCTATATTGTTGTCACAGCTACAATAAATGTACAGATCTAAAATGAAAGTATTTTTCTTTTCTCTAATTGCATTTCACCATGCTTACTGTCTTCCTTTACTATATTTGAACTTGCAAAAGATCAAGATAAATTGAAACACTGAATATTATTTAACATTGCAACATGTCCTAGAGAAAAACAAGACCTTTACTTAGATGAAAACTGGAGTTGAGATTTGCTGGATACTACATTGTCTATTCCCTAAAATATTTACAGATATCATTTTTTGTCTCTTGTTTTCTTAGGTATAAATGTTTGATACTACTTGAGGTACTCAATCTCAGACAAGTGTAAATTCCATTCTCCTTGCCACATTCTCTTGCCTGAAACTAAAGTGTTTGTGAATTTTCAATATTTCTTACAATTTTCCACATTATATAGCTGTTGGAGTTGAGTAGATATTCAGCAATAAAATGTTTTTCAAAAACACAGTATTTTCTTATTTTTCTTCAAGTTTAGTACATTGAGGCAGTGTTTTTTTCCTTCATTATTTTAATCCCATCAAACAAGTATGCCAGAGCTTTTAAAAACAAAGTTAAATACATATGCATTTTATTGAGACAAAAAACTTTTCCCATACTTAAAGATAAATGCTTAAATTGCTATGTTGAATTAATAAGAAATTACCCTGTATTCTCTTTTCCTTGTCCAGTTTTTCAGTAATCAAAGTACTCAAAAAATTACAATTCTTTCCTTTGATGTACTTAATGTTTTATATGACACCTGCAAGAACATATTTTCTTAAAAATTAATATAATTTATTTATGGAGCTCAGGAGTTTGAGACCATCCTGAGCAAGAGAAAACCCCTGTCTTTACAAAAAATAGAAGAGGATTAGCCTGCATAGTGGTGCATGCCTGTGTAGTCCCAGCTACTTGGGAAGGCTGAGGCAAGAAGATCACTTGAGCCCAGGAGTTTGAGGCTGCAGTGAGCTGTGATGGAGCCACTGTACACTAGCGCAAGGTGATAGAGAGAGATTCTGCCTGAAAAAAAAAAAAAAATATATATATATATATGTAGAGAGAGAGAGAGAGAGAGACACACACATAATGCGGTTACGACAGCTGTGAGAACTCCGTTTTAGTACATGAACGATGCTTAATCTATAACTTTTATTTCACAAGCTTGTTCAAAAGCAAGCTATTTTTAAAATTGTTTTATTAATTACTCAGAAAATATGATGCAATCTTGACTAATTCTTGTGTTTCCCCATTCTTCATAGTACTATTTACATTTGTAAATGGTGTTAATTTCAATTGGATTAAATTATGTTTGTTTACCCACAAACACATTTATTTGAAATAAAGAAAACATCTGTAACTTAATGTGAGACATGCACCTGAAATTTTGATATTCATGATACTGTAGTATTTATTTTATTATTTGGGATAAAATCCAATACTTTTTTTTTTATTTTGATGCTCAAATTGTCTCAGACTTTTGTGAGATCTTTCATTTGGCTTAATGAAGAATGGTATTAAAATCCATCTGGTTATGTTTCTTTTGCCTTCTACTTTTTCTCCTTTTTTTCTTAATTGAAGAATGATATTGAAACCTAATATTTCAGTGCTGAATGTGCTCCTTCCTATTGGAGTATTGTTCCTTCTAGCCTCATATGACAGAATAATGGAATGTATGTAATCTAACCTGTGTACACACAGAGATAGATAGATAGATAGATAGATAGATAGATAGATAGATAGATAGATAGATCAATTTATTATGTATAAACATTTGTGTCTATATTAAATGAAAATTGAATTTATACTGATATATATATAAATCTTTAATCCATAACTACCCTTGCAAGAGGGAAAGTGTTATATACCTTTTTTTCTTCTTTTTCTTATGTGATACAGGAAAGCTAGAGGACACTAGTATGGGAGAATATCCCACCCTTAAGTCATAAGATTCTAGTGATGTCTTTTCCCATGGAGAATAGGCCTTTTTATGGAGAATGTTCTGGTGGTGTTCCCCAACTCTGCTTCCTCCCCAACATCCCAATGTATCAGGATGAGTTTTTTTGTGTATGGGTGTGGGTTGTTTCTTTGTTTGTTTGTTTTTAAGAAGTCTGACTCTGTTGCCCTGGATAGAGTGCAGTGCCATCATCATAGCTCACAGCAACCTCAAACTCCTGAGTTCAAGCCATCCTCCTGCCTCAGCCTCCCCAGTAGCTGGGACTACAGGCACCCACCACCATTCCAGGCTATTTTTTTTCTATTTTTAGTAGAGACAGGCTTGCTCTTGCTCAGGCTGGTCTCAAAACTCCTGAGCTCAATTGATCCTCTCGCTTGGGCCTCCCAGAGTGCTAGGATTACAGGCATGAGCCACCACCCAGGATGAGATTTGTATTGGCTTTTTAGTGTAAGAACCTGGTGGGGTACCAAGAGGTGAAGCCCACAAAAGTGTAGAGTATGATGAAGACTATAGTCTCAAGGAGTTTGTTGCTCTTTATACCTTAGTCCACAATTACCCTCCAGCATTTTGTCAAAATAACCATTGAAGTGTTCCCTCCAGTTTATGATTCCAGAAGATTCTGTTCCAGGTAAACAGATCTCAGCTAAAAATTTCTGGAATTGCCTGTCTCTCCAGATTTTGGGATGATAGCTTATACCTGTGCCCTTAATTTTCTTAATTCTCTCATGGGCCCAAGAAATTCATTGATTTTCATTTTGTTCAGCTTTTGCTTATTGTAATAAGGGACATAAAAATTTCCAGCTCTTTATATGTATGTGGGACCTGAAACTTGAGTTCAGACACTCCAAGCATTTTTTAAAAGATTTACTTTCAAATAAAATTTAATTAATTTCCACTACCAAATTCTAAGATGTTTAAAATTATTTTCTTTATTATATATATGAGAAAAATGAGGCCCAGTAATGACTAAATAACTTTACCACAATTAAATAACTTATAAAAAACAGAGCTGTATTAAACTGCTGGTTGGAATCTAATGCCCAACTTCCCAATTAGGATGCTATGCTTCTTTTGAATTCTCTATTGCCTCTCAAATATCTCAAAAGGCATTTTCACTTATGAACACTTTAACAAACAAGGACAGAATGAAGCTTTGTCTTTAAGACTGCATGCAATCTGTACACTAGATAATTTGAAAGTCTATTACTCTTCTAAATTGCCATGGGCTAGCACTTTCTTCATTTAGCACTCTTAAAGAAGCTTGTACTGTTGAAACATATCATAGGACTTTCGAATCTGCTTAGTAAATGCCATGTACATTTGGTTCCAAGAAAAGAGTAGCATAGAAATGCATGTAGTTAGCTCTTTGCATGCTATGAGCACATGAGAATTTCATATAGTAAAATGTAACAGTGTATATAAGCAACTCACCAATATTTTCCAGTATTTTTAATAAAAGCTTGGGAAAAAAACTGCTCTCTTTAGGGCTAGTCAATGTGTAATGTATCTAGGAATTATCTGTACTAGACCATCATTTGGAGGTTTATGGGGATTTAAATCTTAGAGTGCAAAGGTTAGGTTAAGTTCCAAGAATCTAAGAGATTGTTTATTTTGCAATCACTGCTTAGAATACCAATTAAAAAAGAAAAGTGAAAAACAATATTGATTGATCAGAGAATATTTTAATGAAACTGAAAGTAACAACAACAGCAACGGTAGAAATTCCTTCAACAGTAAATCAAAAAAATAAATGCTTGACCCTCAATAAAGTTGCCCAGACATAAAAGAAAAAATGTGCAAGGGAGAGGAGAAGGGATCTGGGGAAGCAGAGGTAACTGTCCATGTAGAAAAAGCTCTAATATCACATGGCTACTTTTGAACTGCAATCACTTTATAGTTGAAATCTGTTTGAATAAGTATTGATGAAAAATAATCCAAAACATAAAATGCATTATTATGTGTAAAAGTAGGAAATGATGGATATAAACGCAATATTGGAAGTAAAAGAAGGAAGAAAATAACAATTATCCTCAATACTGAAGCTATAAAAATAAATACTAGACCTTGTTTCAAATATTAATATATGAGTTAGAATAAGGTGAAGAAAATTAGAAACCTATCACAAATAAATGGTTTTTATATTGCTCCTTTTCATTTTATTTTACTTAAGGTATGCATAACTATTCACTATGGCAAACTATTTGTTTTATATTTTATAACTCAAAGGACTTTTAATAATAATATTGTTAAGTTAACCCAGTGGTTGATTCTATTTTTAAAAAAGATGTTTAGTCTCTTTTGTTGAGGATTCACTTCACGTGAAAATATTCAATAAATATGCAATATTGGAAGGTTGAGATTAAGGTTCTGTAATAATTTACAATTGCTGAGAAAGTTGTACATTATAATTCACAGGGTAAATAATGACTGTCACATACTAACATAGGATATTTTAAAATTGTCTCATTTCTACATATACAGAGAACACAAGTCACAGGTACCTGTGTCTTTGACACAAAGTTCAGCACAGCAAAATAATAAAAAATAAAAATGCTGTCGCAGGACATCTAGAATCTCTTCCAGCATTAAATTAAAAGGAAGAGAACATTTTATAACCTATTAAGTCTCACCTGCTGGTGGTAGAGAAACAGAGGAGGAAAATAAAAGTAAAGGGAAAAGAAAGAGATACAGCAAAACTGGTGTGGAGGACCTAAAAGTAGCAAGATTTTCTGAAGGTGGATGTAGAAAGACAGAAAATAGACAAACAACCCAATGCAGTTCTACTCAGACTCCAGAAAACTCTCAAGCCAGAGCAGCAGCACACCGCTAGGGTAAATTCTAAATTTTCGGCACTGTAACTGGAAGAAGAACCTGAGGAGGACAGATAGTGAGCTCTGCAGCCCCTACTATGACAGGAAGGCCCAATTTCCCCTCAAGGTAGGGTCAGTCAAGGGACCCAGAAGCCCAGTGTGGAAATAGTGATTCATTGATCCTCTCCAGACAAACGAAGAGTTTTGTCTCTGGTAGATACAGAGCTGAATGCACTTTAACACATAGTATTCCTCACAAATTATCTGGGCCCTAATTTATATACATGGATACGAAGGCACATCCTTCCCTGTGAGAGGAACGTATCTACTATTGCAAATTGGGCATGCTCCCTCCACCTCACAGTGGGTCTACATCTCCTCCATCCCAGAAAACATTTTGGGAATAGATATTCTCCTGGAAACTGCCCTTGAAACAACTGCAGGCGAATTCTATCTCTGGGTAAGGGTGGTAAGAACTGTGTTCTGAGAGGAGGCTGGATGGGAGCCAGAGATGTTACCCCAGCCAGGATAAGTGGTGTGTATCAAACAATATCATCTTTGAGGGGGGCCAAAGAGATAACAGCTACTATCCTACTATTCAAAAACCGGACAGAGACCATACCACAGCCCTGTGTTGGGACTGAATACGGTGACTCCAGCCATACATGCTGCTATCCCATATGTGACTCAAATGTTGGAAAGACTGACTTCTTGTTTAGGTACAGGACATATGGTCCTGGATTTAACAAACATTTTCTTTAGTGTATCCTTAGACTCAAAGTGCCAGTACATGTTTGCCTTCACCTGGGAAGGCTAAGAGTGGACCTTTCAGGTGCTCCTCCAGGAGTACTAACATATCCCCACTAAACTGCCCTGACTTTGTAGCCAGAGACCTGGCCATTTTGGGTGATATGCCAGGCATTCACCGGGAATATTATATGGATGATATTTTACTAACTTCTACAGATTTGAACCTTTTATAGAAGGATATCCAAAGGTTCTAGAGCACCCACAATCCAGAGAATGAGGACTCAACTCTCAGAAAAATCCAGGAACCAGGAAACATCTTAAAATTTCTGGTTGTGGTTGGTTGGTTATGGTTTGGATTTTGCCAACCGTAGCCCCAAGGAGTTAAGGAATTACAAACTTTGTAGATCTGCTAGGATATTGGAGAAACTTCAGCCCCCGCTTGATAGATATTTTTTATCTCAATAAGTATAATTGGGTTTGCATGTTACTTTTTTTTCCCTTCTTTTTAATGAGCAACATGTCGTGAGCATATTTCTTTTTTAAAAAAGTACACATACATAATTCATGAAAGTATACTTTTCAAACATAAATTTATAAGTATGTTTTCAAAATTGAAAAGTATCATCAAACATTCCAGTTTTTGTGAATCTGAAAAACACTATTTTAACAAAATTTCTGATTAATACAATATAATACTGTTTGTGACTTATCATCGTGGCTTTATAAATGGTTTATATGGCTTATGCTCATAAGTCTTGCAAAAATTGGCTGTTGTTTCCCATATCCTGTTTCATCCTACCCCCCCAAATTGCTTCTAAAGTAGATGTTGTATCTAAAACTGCCACAATGCTAAACTAAATTAAATTCGAAATCTCACAGATTTGTCTTTTGGCAAGACCCAGGTGAGATATCGCAAATTGGATGATTACTTCGTCACACACATTATACAGGAGGTGGAGATATCTTGAAGTAAAAGAGAAAAATTGAATAAAAGCAATCTAGGATAGTTTTATATTTAGGAAACATTACAATAATGTTTTATTTTTAATAAATATATCTTTCTAAAAAGTGTAACTCACTTGAACAATAACTTTAAAGGCACATTGATACTTATCTTGATTAAAGACTGAGAGCATTCATTACTAAATAATTTATGCTGGTTTAGTGCCAACTTTAATGAACAAATTCCCTTGTATCTTAACTGGAGCTGATTTGTGGGTACAATACAATTTCCCCCTCAAGGACTAAAAGTGAAAAAAAATCTTTTAACAAAACTTGGCATTAGAGAATAAAAGGAGACCGAAATTGTGAAATTGTGCTTAAAGTTTTATTTAAATTTTCATCATACAGTGATGCTTAAGAAATATTTAGCATATCTAACCATATGATGTTAAAAGAACAAATTGAAATATATGACTTAATATTCTCATTTTATAGATAACTGGCCATGTTTGAGAGAAAAATATCATAGTTTAGATGCAGATGAGGGAATAAAAAGAATAAATTCAGAATGTATATGAGTAAGGCGTCACTTGTTGAAGAGCTCCTGAAATTCCATGTACCAACTAAAAAAAAAATGAAAAGTATGAAAACCAGTCTAAAAATTTACACAAGTAGGAGATACAGAAGACTAATATTATTTATTAAACTTTATCAATTTAGCCAATTTATATTAAAATGTATGTTGTAGCACTAATTTAGTTTAATTAAATTTTTAACTTCTAGTTATATTCTCAAAAGAATTAAAAACGGGTCTCAAAGAGATATAGGTACACTCATGTTCATACCAACATTATTCATAGTAGCCCAGAGATGAAAACAACCTGAGTCCATCCATTGTATACATGTATAAACAAAATGTGGAAAACAGTATACATACAATGGAGCACCATTCAGCCTTACAATGGAAAGAAATTCTGACATACACCACGACATGGATGAGCCCTGACACGTTATGCTAAATGAAGTAAATCAGTCACCAAAAGACAAACACTGTATGTTTTCCACGATATGAGGTATTCAGAGTAGTCAAATTCATAGGAAGTAGAGTAGAATGGCAGGTACCAAGGAAGAATTCATAGTTGTTGTTTAATAAGTACACAGTTTTAGTTTTATAAAATAAAAAGGATTCAAGGAAATTGGTTGTACAACAATGCTAATTACTTAACACTATTTAATTATACACTTAAACATGGTTAAGATGGTAAATTTTGTGTCATGTATGTTTTACCACTTTTTTTGTTTTATAAAAAATTTAAAAGTAGTTGTAGTTTTCATATTTCTCATTCTTCTGGAGGTGGACAATTTTATCATGTAGTACAGTTATTTTCTCAAATACAGATGCAGAAGTTCCTAAATATGTCCAAGGGCTTTTAAATTAAGATGATAAAGAGGTGCTAGAAAAGTTAAGGACATCACAGGGCCATTAAAATGTGCAATTCAAAGAAAAATAGATGGTTCTCTTCCCTTAAAATTTTGAAATCATTAAGGAAAAGGCTTATCTATAATCTGAGACGAATACATTATACAATGATGGTTAGTTAATTTTAAAATAAATGTGAACTTATTTATCAAGTCACAGCTTGGTAAGAGAAAAAAAGAAAAATGAACTTATTTACTTATTTTTATGTATAAGTAAATAAAATATGGTGAAAATTAATGTGTATATAATATTTTCTTCATATATGAAATATGAATGTCACTATTTTGATATTATTATATTATTTTTATGTTCATTCTTAGTATAGTATTGACAAATATTTAGTTGAATGTGTTCAGCTCTGTACTGTTTTGATCTTTATATGGTTCTTAATTGCCCTGTACATTGCCTGGGAGTTGTTACTGTCTCTATGGGCATAGATTACCATGAACACTATTATTGTACTGTATTAAAACACCTAAATTAAAGCTTGAGTTTTAGGAGAGTGAAAATATCACATTGTTCTCTTCTGAAGGCATTGTATGTCTTCGTTTTTTTTTTAATCTAAATCCACTTCAAGTAATTATTTACATGTCATGGGTAACAGGGATACCACATCATTCTTATGCTGACACATCATTATTTAATTGCTCAATTACATATGCATTATTTTATAATGCTGTTTTACTGTTTGTATACATGTTAGATATTTTTTTACAATATTATGCTTACTATAATACATGCAGCCATGGTCAACTTTTTAATTTCTTTTTGATTAAATAAACTTTTGGCATTCATATATGTTTTGTGCTTTAATACCTAATCAGCTCCTATATTCACTCTATGCTGCTTCTTCAATTTCATTTTAACATCTGATGAAGTAATTATATAAATAGTGGAGAAAGGAATAATGAGAATCAAGGGGATATCACTAAAAACAAAATGAGACTGAAATAAAGGAATATATAAAAAACCTTATAAAAATTTAATTGTTAGATAAAAGGAGTTTTATGGAGTTTTATTTTATATTTGCATTGCCTAATAGTTTCATTGCAATGTTTTCATTTTATTATTTTCTTGAATTTAGCAGGAAATGCTCTGGTTATTTTTCACATACCAATTCACAGACTCAGTGAAATACTCCCCCCCCCACCGAAAAAAAAAAAGGTAAAAGGAAACAAGGAAGGAAATAAAATGACAAAAAAACTATTTTATTCAGAAAAAAAGTCAATTAATTCATGTGGAATTAAAGATTGAAAATCTTCATTTTGCAAATTTTAATGCAATAACTCATTAGTGTAATGATTATAAATGAAAATAGCATAAATGAAAAGACAGTAAAGCACAGATTATTCCCATTGTTAGGATGCACTGCAAAGTATTTTTTAATAATAGAGAAAAATATATATATGCAATGAGGAGATCAGACATCATCTTTAGACAGCATATAAAAACTAGCTCACCATTTGGATATAAACTGTCAAAATTTAATACACTAAGAATTATTAATATATAATTTCATTTATTAGTTACTGCTAGTAAAGATATATAAAAAGATTCTAATTATAGGAAAACCTTCTGACACTTCTAAAATGTGGGACATTCTACAAAAAAGAATACCAACAAATCAATGGCATAAAAACATACAAACAGGCCAGGCACAGTGGCTCACACCTATAATCCCAGCACTTTATGAGGCTAAAGCAGGAGGATCACTTGAGGCCAAGAGTTTGAGATTAGCCTGGGCAACATAGAAAGACCCAGTCTCTAAAACAAATAAAAAAAATTTAGTGGGGTGTAGTGGTGCAAGTCTGTAATCCCGGCTCTCACATGAGCTCCCATATGAGTCCCCCTTATGGAACAATGTTTCTGTACAATCTCCAGCAGCTCCCTGTGTTAGGCCTGAGAACTGTGCAGGTCAGGGAGTTCTCTTGTATCCAAGATCATAAAAGCTTGCCTGGGAGAATGGAGATCTAGGGGCTTCTCACTTTCTATTTCAGGGTCCAGGAGCTTCTCCTAGTTGTGGCTGAGCAAGTTGCCCTGAATCTCTCCTTAACCGCTTTTGGTGAGTCCCATTGCTTCCCTGATGAATTGCAGTATTCTCTTCTAGACAATATGTTTGAAATATAAGAATCTGCTTATTCTGGTTCCTCTCCATGGAGGAGGCACATACTACCCATTTCTAGTCAGCCATCTTAATCCTATCTCTTCTGAAGAACATTTGGAAACATCCCATCTCCCATGCTTGAATCAAGAAAAAATGGAAAGCCTAACAGATCAATAATGAATAAAAATCTCTCCCCCAACAAAAGTAGCCCAGGACCAGAAAGATGCACAGCCATATTCTACCAGACCTACAAAGAAAAACGGGTACCTATTGTATTGAAACTGTTTCATACCATTGAGAAGGAAGGATTCCTCCCTAACTTATTCTACAAAGCCAGTATCACATTGATACCATATGCAGGAAAGAACACAATAAAATTTGAAACTACAGATGAATACTCCTCATGAACATAGAGGAAAAAATCCTCAGAAAACTACTAGCAAAAATTAACTCAAGATGGATTAAAGACTTAAATGTAAAACCAGGCACAATAAAAATTCTAGAAGAAAACTTAGGAAAACCTTTACTGGATATTGACCTCAGCAAAGAATTTATGACTAAGACCCCAAAAGCAAATAAAACAAAGTAAATAAATGAGATTTAATTAAACTAAAAAGCTCTGCACAGCAAAAGAAGTCATTGAAGGTCAAATATTGTATGATTCCACTTACACGTGGCATCTAAATATTAATAGTTAAATGCATAGAAACAGAAAGTAGAATGGTGTTTACCAGGGCCTAGAGAGAATGGGAAATGAGGAGCTGCTGTTCAATGGGAATCGAGTTTGAGTCTTGAAAGATGAAAATGTTCTAAGGTTCTTTTGTACAACATTGTGCTTATAATTGACAATACTGCACACGTAGTTTGTTAAGGAGTCTATTATTTGCTAATCATCCTTGCTGGCTTGGTCATACCTTTATAATCTTTACCCTGCTTTCCCGTCTGCTTGTCAGATTTTTTTCACCCAACAAAGGAAGTAGTTTACTTAAATATAAAATGTTGAGCCTCAACTAGGTTATCTTGCTAAAATCATCAAACCAAGAGAAGGGGAAGGTGGAACAGAGAGAGACAGAGATAGAAATATTCATTCAAAATATTGCATCTTTATTTTTACATGCTGTATACAAATGATATGAATTTTCATCAATAATATCTTCCACTGTCTATTACAAAGATAGAAAGAAAACCTAACTTGAATAGGTTTTTAGAAACCGCTATTACAAATTTTATATGAAATAATATTTATTTATATTACACATATTATGGCATTATCATATAAAATATATTCAGATTTCGATGCACTCATTTATTTTAGACTTTTATTAACTTGATGGATTCTTAACTTTGGTACTCTTTCAGAGTAGCAATAGTTGAAAATAGAGGCTGTTCACTGCTCTTGCTTATTGATTAAAGAATGCTCTGTGGGTTTGAGGATAAGTCAAATTCTCATGTCTATTTATTCAGAACACCATCCTTTTTTCTTAATTATACAGGTCATAACTTTTGTATTTCTCCTAAGGTTGTATTTTGCCTGAGTGAATAAACAATTATAAATGTATTCTGTGATAAATGTTAAAACTGTGAAAAAAAAATGACAAGACAAGGCTTCCCAAACTACTGAGACATGTAAAATTAACTCTGGGAATTTGTGGTTTGCTAACTCATGACAACTCAAGATGACTAATGTGTCAAATAATGGTTATGCTTAGATCCCTGGAGTCATATGTTTAACAAATAAAAATATGTAATCAGCTTTCTAATGTACTGATTTATGCTATTTGTTTTATCTGATTGCCTCCGTAGTTTAACATTATTGGAGGGTGTAGCTTATTCACTTTTGAATAAGTTAAATATAAAACAAAATTTCTGATTATATAAATAGGAAAAAATAATAAAAACAATGCGTATTTGAAATGTGATGATACCCAGTTATACAAATAATAAAATATATGACAATCAGAAAATATAGAGCTTTAAAACAGGTGAACATGCTGGATTATGTGCATATACACAAATATGTACATATTGACATAATCATTAATATTTCTCTCCTCATCTATAAAAGGAATGATTTTTCTACATCGTATCACATTTCAAGGGTCAATATGCTCTTGATTCTTTTGCAAAAGACTAAATATTCCCATTTTTAAGCTATAACACTATATTCCTAATTTAAGTTTTTTCATGAACAAGTATTAATACACTTTAAATATATTTTTCTATACCCAATTAGACGATTATTTATTTCTTCTCTAACTTATGAATTTACTAATCTTAATTTTTTTTTTAATTTGTAGAAACAAAGTCTCACTATGTGGCCCAGGCTGGTTTTGAACTCCTGGGCTCCAGTGATTCTCCTGCCTCAGCCTCCCAAAATGCTGGGATTACAGGTGTGAGCCACTGCACCTGGTCCTAATCTGTTAATCTTGAACTCCTTGTTCACTAACTAAAATATGATTAATACTAAAAAAGTACTTTCTACATGAAGATAATATTAAAATGTTGAATTATATGCAGAAATTCTAACACAAACCATCCTTGAATATTTGAAATTAATCAGTTTTTCATGATAAACTTTAATTTTTTATAATAACTGATTTGCTTATTTTAAAGATGTTTAGGATGTTTGTACATATTTATCAGTGTAATTTTTTCTCTTTTACATACTTTCCTAGTTTTTAGGATCAAATTTATACAATCTATGCAAAAGAAAAGTTAAATGAAATATTTCTTTAAAAGGGATAGTTTTTAAACTTTATTATATCATTCTTCTATTTTTAAAGATTTATTTTACTGCTATTTTTTTACTATTTTCTGAAACTACAATATTAATCTCTATTTTTTCTTCTTAAGGAGAGGTATGGATAACTTTATTTGGGGATAAAGGTAGCTACTTTGCTGGTGGTTTGAGAACTTCAATCCCAAAGGCAAGTGCATGGTTATTTTACAATTCAAGGCTAAGCTTGTAAATCAAACCTAAAAGAAAATGTTTGGGAGCATTGTGGCTAGGTTAAGAGAATGAGAAGAATAAAAACAAGTGGGTTTTTTTTTTGCTTTTGTTTTTGTTTTTTAACGGGCAGCAATACAAAGAAATAAGGAAACTTGGAATATTTAAAGCAACAAAAAATCTCCAGACACTGACTCTAAATAAATGGGGATATATGCATTTCCAGACAATAATTCAAAATTACCATTATAACAATGGTCAATGAATATACTGAAAGAAATTTCTTTGTTATGTCTTTTAATTTATTTGTTGGGATGTTCTCACTGAAGAGGGTCTAGGGCTTCCTTTTCTGTCATGTTGCTAATGTCACTAACTTTAATAATTTTTTAACAGTAGACGATTTTTGTTTTAAATTTTATTGATTTCTATTGGCTTTATTTTATTTCGAAGTTACACTTTTTACTTCTTGTTTTAAAATATATTCTGTACTCTAAAGTGCGTAGTTATTCTCCTATGTTTTCTGCAAGAAACTTTAGGGATTTGTGAGTTTTTTGTTTGTTTTGTTTTGTTTTCTTTAGGTCCATAATGTACAGCCTTTTATTTTTTATCAATTGTTCATTTTTTAGGGATGGTATAAAAGTTTTCAGAGTAAGAGCAAGACAGGTTTGCCATGGAATGGCAAACAGGCCTCTTGTCATAACAAAAAGGCCTTGGTTATGGTCTAGGTCTTGTTTTATAGTGTCTGGATTGGACCCTCCTCATGGCTCGGACGTCACCATGGAAGCACTTTGATTGGACAGTTCGGAGTTATATGACCAGAGTCTTACTGTGCATGCAGGTCTCCCATGAGTCTCTCTGAAAGCCGGTTGTTCTAGGTCACTTTCCGAACTCTGTTGTACATATGTGCCTTTGCCTGTGAGCTAGAGAGTCCTCTGCATTCTTTTGCAGTTGGTGAGCTAAGTTCTGATTGACAGATTCCTGGAGTGTTCCCTTCTCCTCCAGGTGTGGCAGTCACCAGCCTTGTCCCCAGGGGGGACTAGAGATCCCTAGCTGTCTACCTAACAATAACGACTGTACTGTAGGATATTGGGATCTGAGACACTAGACCTTGTCAAAGCCTTACTAATCTATTTAGACAGCATTGCCAGAAATGTGCATTGACACAGAGGTAAAATGGCACACCCAGAACGAATACCGGTAGGAGACAAAGGAACACCCTTGGGCCTGAGGGTTAAAGGAAGGGAATGGAATTGCTGGAAACTGATTCTTCATGTTTTTTCCTGCAGTATTGTTAGAATATTTCTTTTAAGACATGTTTTATAATTTTTGGCAAGTCACATTATTATGTCTTGCTTTATAATTTTAAATGTAGACTTAACTCTATTTTTAACATATGCAGTAATATATGATAAAGAAATATGTCATGTGTAATTTTGCATCTTTCCAGTACTAAAAATTTGGCTTTTCCCATAGTGGGTACTAAATATTTATTGATGTAGTTACACATTACATATATGTTAGGTTTAAAGAATTCACTATCCCCAAACTTCCATCCAAACCTCCTATAAAACCCACCCCTCTCCCCTTCCTAGGGGCATATTAGGCAGTAGCCTTTGCCAGAACCCTAGGGAGATAAGCGAATGAAATGCAAAAGGTGAACTTACTTTCCTCATCCCTCCTGATAAGGACAAGGCTTATGATTCTTATCCCTCAGGGTTGTTCCCTAGGAAAATACAGAAATGGAATGCAAGAGGGGAACTTACTCTCCTTATCCCTCTGTTTTTTTTTAAAAAAAGAATGTATTTACTCCTTCCAGAAAAATCCTCTATAAAACTCAAGGCTCTTCTCTTTTCTCTAGTGGACGTCTTTTTTGGCTTCCATTCACCTGCACCCAGATGCTCAAAATAAACAGCATTTTGCTACACATGAGGCTTCGTGTGTCTCTCTCCTGGCTCCGGACCTAACAATATACTTCATATTTACATTGATCTGTATTTCAGAATTTATATTTCATGAAGCCTGGGTTTATCAAAATATTAATGTTTTGAGAACTATGGCATTAAACAAATGTTTTGCTTTATGTTCTTTCCAAGCATGATGTCACTGTTAAAGAAAAATGGCACTGGGTAAGATAAAAAGGCAAGAAAGACTTTATTTAGGACTATTGCAATAGGAGTCAAGGGAGGACAGACTGAATTGAATTCAGCTGAAAGCAAAAGAGGGCGCATTTTTAAGCATTAGGGTGAGCTAGTGTTAAAGTACTGGAGGACATACTGGGAGAGGTTGGTCAATGTGATTAGTCCTTTTGTCTTTGCTAATTGACAGTTATCTGTGTAAGTGCCTACTCCCTCACAGACTCTGGAGCTAGGCTTGCTATCCTTCCTGATTACATTTCAAAGGGATGGCTCCCAGGTCCTTAAGAAAGATAGTCCTTGCTTGTAAAATCAGCAGAAGTCTAGGAGAAGATTTACATCTTAAAGGGACAGAGACAAAAGACAAAATTTACAAGTCAACATTTCTTAAACAAATGCTCTAAGAAAAGTTAGGTCAGGAGTTCATGTTGGGAAGGGAGGGGGGACAAAACAAAGCAAACAAAAAACTCCACCTGTCTAGAATTTACTCAATCTGAGGGGAATATTAAGATTGTCTTATGATTGATTGAGTTAATTTTAAAGCAAGTAATTAATCTAAGCAGGATTTCTAATTAATGTAAATATTAGTCCACAGAGTTTCTTAAGGGGACTAGTGTCCTGTCATGAACAATTTGGAATATGCTCACGTAATTTATATGGTTACTGATAAGATTTTATAGATCTTGTGCAAAGGCGATTGTTAATATCTTTGCCCAGAAATAGTTTTAAAATATAAAGTTTAATAATACTAAAAAGTAAAATAATCTGAACTAATATGCATTCCTAATGTAACATTAAAACCTCCATAAATGTGAAAAAAATTACAATATTATTTTCCTACAATTGCAGTGTAATTTCTCATTTCATCTCAATATTACTTATATGATTATTCATTTGCAGTAAGAACAAAAACACAGCTAGAGATGGAAAAAAGTGGGAGATAAAGCAGGGAATGAACACCTTCAAAAACAAAGCATTAGTAAATAGGTTATGTGAAAATTAATAAAATAAATGCATTTACTGTCAGGTGTCACTTAATGACAGGGACACATTCCAAGAAACAGATTGCTAGGTGATTTCATCATCTTGTGAACATCATAGAGTAATTACAGGCACCTAGATTATTTAACTTACTGCACACTTAGGCTACATGGTATAGCCTACTGCTCTTAGGCTACAAACCTATATAGCATGTTATTGTATGGAATATTGTAGACAATTGTAACACAATGGTAAGTATCTGTGTAGCTAAGCATGTCTAAGCATATAAAAGATAGAATAAAAATATAGTATTATAATTTTATGGGACCACCTTTGTATATACAGACCATCATCTACCGAAATGTCCCTATGTCACACTTGACTATATTTATTAACTCTTACACAGACTGCTAATTTTGAGAAATAATGTGAAAGAAAATTTTAAACCTTTTATATCTTCATACATATATTCAAGCATATATTCCCATATATTGATATGGAAAAATACTCTTTACATGAAGTGTTAAGATGAAATTATTTGCCAGATTTATTTTAAAAAGTTAAAAATATAATTGTACTGAAATTAGAAATATTTTCAATAAGAACTTTATATGTCAATGAAAAAACATAGAAGGAAAATATCTAGAAAATATAATTAGAACTGGTAGGGAAAATAAAGAAATGTAGTATACAAATATATTTTAACTGTTGCTTTGTGTCTTAAAGATATCTCTCATACTCAGAGGAAAAATGCCATTATTGTTATCTTTGTGGAATTAAAAACAAAATTTATATTTATTTTATTCTCTTGTTAGTATAAGTCTTATTTGTATAGAATAAGCAACAATTTACAAGATAAATTTTGAAGCAGAAGCATGTATTTCTGGATTCAAAGTTCAACAACACACTATTAATTATCCATCAGTATGTTGAAAGGAAATATATATGAAAAACTTTTCTATATAAAGTTATTTAACATTTCCTATTAAATAAAAATATGGGATAATATATGCAAGTTAATGTAAAAATGCACATATTTTTAAAATGCTCCAAGTAAATTTGCAAAATTTGTCGTCCATGTTCAGAATAGGGCCTACACCCTTCTACGGACAAAATTACCTCTCCTGTAAATATATTTAATATATGAGATTTCTCCCTAGTCACCCCAATGCTTAATCATTCGGCCCAGGCACAAAATGGCTATAGTGACAGGGATGAGTTCATAAACCTTGCTTTCCCTTAAAAAAAAAGAATGAGCCCTTAACTCAGCTGAATACTAAACCTATCAACTACAGAGACAAACGAGCTTTTGATATGACACCATTTCCCAGTGTATTAAGTTACCTGGCTAGTGGCAGATTGCTATTCTCAGGTTTACCTTCCCTGACCCCACTGACTTCCATTTCTTGTTTGACAAAATTCCTTATTAATAGCTAAGGTAAAAACCCATAGATATTATTTTTTACCTCTAGTACCCAATATTTGAAGTTCAATGACTTTGGATATTTTCGGATGCTTCTACCAAGAAACATCGACATAGTTCTGATAAATTAGGAGCTAGGACTACTCTATGAATATGTTGGTTTTCTCATGAAGCTGAGATAGCAAACAGATAAGGAGCTCATTGTTGTATATGGAGTGATTAATTCACTTTAACAACATTGTTACGCTTAAATACAATTGGAACAGGAGTATTATATTTGGAAATTAAAACTTCGGGGGGGGAGTGTTTCTCTTAAGTTCTACAATACTGAAAGGCAATAAAAACTAGGGAAACATAAGAAAGACAACACCACTAAGCCCACAATTCCTGAAGCAATAAATGACTCGATTTCATCACCTATAGCTAATGTGCTACCAGAAGGCAGGACAATGTGAAAACATTGTGGATTATCAACATAGGGTTGTGACAAGACATACACTGGGTGTCATAACATCTATGTTTTATATTATTAGCTAATTATCCTCTACACCACCACCAGCTCTTTTTTTTTTTGCAACCCTATTTAAAGAACGCTGGTAATGACTAATATGTTAGATTTTAAATTACAATAAGTCTTGATTATGATCCACCTGTCAATAATAAGATAAGGTGGATGATAGTGGATCTTTGTGAATCCTTCTGATTAGGAACACATTATATTTAACCTGCACTAGAGACAAAGTGGAAAATAAAGAAACAAGAGAGGGATTGTGTCAGATATTTTCTATCTGACTTACCATATCCATTCTGTACTCTTCTTGATCCTGCTCTCTTCCTTGAAAGACTGATAGTATGAAACGTACCAGTGTGTTTTCATGTCTTTTGACTTTACATTGGAGCTAACTAGTGGGGACTCACATGGAAACATTAGAAAAGAGGAAGAGAGAAAGATGAAAGTACCAATTTCATTGCAATCCTTTTAAAACAAGCATTAAATAATTACTTTATGTATTAATTAATTGAAGCAAATAAAAATATAGGAACTTATAAAAAATTTTTAAAACTAAGGATTGTTTTTCAAAAGTATTTTGGTCAAAATTAAATATCTAGGAGTAAATTTAACAAAACATACGAAAGACTTATACAAGGAGAATTACGAAACACTAAAAAAAGAAATTGTAGAAGATGTAAGAAGATGGAAAAATCTGCCTTGTTCATGGATTGGTAGAATCAATATTGTTAAAATGTCTATATTACCTAAAGTGAT
>CAUYRT010098065.1:0-16081 GCA_963574885.1 Lepilemur ruficaudatus
GCATGATTATATTACATTACTTTTAGACCTTTAATATTTCCTGTCTCACAAGCTTTACAAATTAGTATAATAAGTTGCTTACGAGTTCTTACTGAAGAAAATGGGCCAGCCATGAAATATTTAGCAAATTAATAATATTTCATTTCAAAGTAGATTTTAATAATAGATTTCTGACTTGAGGAAAAGGTGGTGCACTTTCTGAAATGATTTTTAGACCCTAACAACTTAAGCATTACAAAGACTTAAATTTCAGAAACACGCTAGTAAAGGGTTCTTTCATAGTCTTTCTCTGTACAGAAAACCTATTGTTATTTTAAAAATTATTTAAATTTTTATGAATGAAAAATAGAAGCTATATTAAAAGCAAGGTTTACACAACTTTCAAAAACTTTGAGCACTTGGTAGCCAAGGTAGGATTTCAGGTTGATTCCACAGGGAACCAGAACTCAGGCCCATCTTCCATCTGGCTTTGTATGCCATTTTAGAGATAAATATTTAGCTACAATTTATCATCAATTCTTTTAGAATTTTCATTACTTTAGGGCTTGTGCGTTTTCTCATTATGTATATCACATCTAGTTTTAGTATGAAGAAATGGTTCACTTTTCCCAGGAAAAATTACTATTTGCTTTATTTGGAAACATTCAGTAGTTCAACATGTCAAAAAAAAATCTATTTGACCGTGTGCTAGTTTTTACAGAGGTACTAAAATAAAAACCATGTAATTATTACAGAAATTAATGGAAATTAAAAAACTATTCCCAATCTGTCATTTTAACAGCTGCAAGCATTTCTGTGTATTCCTTTCCACTCTTTGGTCTTTCCTTCAGTATTTCTTGTATCTTCCCCAAAACAAGTGATTTAATCTGACCAACTTGCTAAATGTAAGCATGTTTTAAACTTCGAGGAAAAAGAAATCAAACATTTTTCACCTATCATTTTTATGATATTATAAAGACTGTTCATAGAACTAGAAACATGTAAGTGGAGGCATACATTTTTGTGTATATTACATATTTTTCAGCAATGTTTTTTACTAACCAGCTAAGCAAAGGACATTCAAAAGATCAGGAAACTTCAGCCAATTCAATTTATCAGACATATTTGTATTGACAGTACTGTGTTAACACAAAGAAAATATGATTAAAACAGAAGGGAGTGAGTTCTTCCTTTGAAGCAAAAATATACATCCAATGTGGGTAATACATCAGGAAAGGAAAAGCCTCTGGTTATGCCTCCAAAGGAAAAAGCTATCATAATTATGATTAATCAAGCAATTAAGGCCTGTCTGGAAAACAGTGAAGTTACCAGTCTGTTGCCTGATCTCAGAAACTGAGTAGCATCTACATTTGCAGTGCTTATTAAACTACAGTATTTGCAGTGCTTATTAAACTACAGTATTTGACTTAATTATACAAATTATCTAAAACTATAATTTTTGCCATCAGTTGAATATTCTTCAACATCATAATCATACAAGGGAGAAGGCAATGATAATAAACAGGCAACTGATGTACTTTCAGCTTTTCAACTTTTTCTCCTCCTTGGCTGTAGTGAAATGGTATTTGGGTAGCTAAAGGTGTAACTAATGGCTAGAAGGACTTAGACTAGCTTTGTACATAGTGCTGGGCAGGCTTGATAATTGTCACATATTTATTGGATTTTCAAATGAAACTGGTAAATTTTATTAATATAAAAATGCAAATAATTTCTGAAAAAATTAAAATCTAAAAATACTTTTAATTCTTTCCATCTTACTTTCTCAACAAGGTTGTAAGACCTTGAACGGATAGGACCTTACACTTTTTTTTTTTTTTTTTTTTTTTGAGACAGAGTCTCACTCTGTTGCCCGGGCTAGAGTACCGTGGCATCAGCCTAGCTCACAGCAACCTCAAACTCCTGGGCTCAAGCAATCCTCCTGCCTCAGCCTCCCGAGTAGCTGGGACTACAGGCATGCGCCACCATGCCCAGCTAATTTTTTCTATATATATTTTTAGTCGGCCAATTAATTACTTTCTATTTATAGTAGAGACGAGGTCTCGCTCTTGCTCAGGCTGGTTTCAAACTCCTGACCTTGAGCAATCCGCCTGCCTCAGCCTCCCAGAGTGCTAGGATTACAGGCGTGAGCCAGTGTACCCGGCTGGATCTTACACTTTTTTATATAGTCCCTGCATGAGGTTTTCTACTTAGTATTCTATAAATACTTGAATTTCTAAATGAATAAATGAATTTGAACAGAATATAAATGACTATACAGTAGAAAGAATAAACTTGTCTCTAAGAAAAAAAATGATGATGGAAAACATGCTTGGGAATCAGATGTTCCTAAGTTAAAAATCAAAGCTTTACTACTTAATTTTTTGACTTCAGTTGTTTTACTTAATTTTTTAAATGCAAAGATTTTTCATTCTGTAAAATGGAAATCATGATGACTTCCCTGACAATCAGATGAGGAAATAAATGAAAGTACTCCACGCAGCATCTGAATTTCCAAGGAATATAAATATGATGGTAACACAGTTGCAAATGCTGGATTTTCAGTTTGGTGGTCTTGATCTTCTTTCCAGGTGAAGCATATATGCGATTAAGCAAGCTCCCTGAAGCTGAGCATTGGTATATGGAATCTCTGAGGTCCAAGACTGACCACATCCCTGCTCATCTCACTTATGGGAAACTGCTAGCTCTAACAGTGAGTATAACCACCTTACGCACTTTTTAGAATTTAGTTTTTTCCGTGTGGACTGAAATAGATGGAGTTTGAGGTACTATTTCTCAGCCAGCTAACTCATGTTGTTAGAATATAATGATGGTGATACAAAGTTAGAACCCTGTGCAGAAAATATAGAAAAATATATTACTTTGCCTGTGAGGTTTGGCCTAGGTAAGTTACATCAAGGATCATGGCCCCTGCATTAGGCTCTCTACTTAAGAGTCTTGATATTATGATCCTTGATGTAACTTAATGGAAACATACGAATGGAAAACACCAAATGTGGGATTACACAATGGATTTGTCCTAATATCAGTGTTTTCTTAAATAGTATGTTCTACAAACCAATGTCAGCCCCAAATTGGCTATAATTAGAACTAGATCTGATTCTTTCAAATAGCCAAAAACAAAAAACTTTGTATGTGTTGGAATTCTCTCTAGTCAAGGTCATTCTATAAGAGAAGCAGAGCCATCATTTGACTACCCACTATGTAACAAGTACTCTTTTTTTAATTATTATTTCAGAACGTTACAGGGGTGCAAACATTTTGGTTACATAAATTGCTTATGTACAGTTTGAGTCAGTGTTACAAGTGTGGCCATCACCAGATGGTGTGCAGTATACCCATTAGGTGTGAATTTACCTATTCCTTCCTCCTGCTTCCCACCTGCTTGATTTCCAATGAATGTTATTTCCGTATGTGCACATAAGTGTTGATTGATTAGTGCCAACTTAATGCTGAGTACATACATTTGTTTTTCCATTCTCGTGATACTTCACTTAGAAGAATGGTCTCCAGTTCCATCCAGGTTGACAAACACTCTTGGAGGACACAGTTCCATGAAAGTGGTGTTAGTTTGAAGCATAAGAAATTGCTAATACTGTACCATTATGAACTACAAAATTGATAATTTTGTGTAATTCAAAGTAATATTAATGTCTTTATTTTACACGGTGGTGAATGGTTTAAAAATTTAAGTAAATTTTCTGAGCTTCCATAGCTAGTAAGTGGTAGAACTAGGCTTTAATACAAGTCTGAATCTAATATCTGTGTTATTTAAGTTATACCACCTGATCTCTCTTCAATAGTAATAAAAATTAAAGGAATATTGGATATGCTTTTAATGCTTAGCTAAACACAAGAAGTAGAAGAGGTTTCCCAGGAGCTAGAAATGAAGGTGGTAGCTGAATACCAGCCCAGTACACAGTAGCTGATCCTGCGGCTCATCTGGGGTCATCTATTAGTTGTGGAAACCAGTGGAAAGGGAACTTTTGTTTATTTTTATTCTTTCTGGAATAGGAAAAGCAGCTCTAGGCCAATGACAGGCCAGGAATTAGATGCCTAAATAAAGCAAGGAAAATTCATACCCTCAGTGAAAGATTACACAAACTAAGTTTGCCCATTAGAACAAGAAGACAGCATGAACATTTGTCTGTCTCAGAGTAGGACCTGGATGGAGAATGAAGTCTCTCTTGGGAATTTGTTGTTATTGTCTTCCCTTTACTGAGTTTTGGGTAATTTACCTACATGATTAGGAAATTCCTAGCCCAAGAAATTAAATAAACATAGTCAACTTAAAAACCTTTGCTGAAGAAACTACTGAAGATATTCTGCAAAAGAACACAAATCTAGAAAGAGTGATGGAGGGAGGTGCAAAAATATTGGTGGGCAAAGAAATTGGTGACCATGTGGGTAATTCAGAAAACTTTTAATGAATAAATACTGAGAAGGAATAACTACACAGGAATAATCAGAATAACAGGGGAGACTTGAATGGATAAGATATTTACACTGATTTTGGGAAGTGAGCAGTTGGCAGTGTTAAAATTGATTTGTCAGAGCGTAGGAAATGATAATCTAAAGGAACTTTGGAATGAGGTAACAATGAAAGGAAGTCTGGCTTACTCGAGGGAAACCTAGAGTACCTCAAGACATGGAGGCTGCTGGTCTCCCCTGTGTATGCAAATACGAGCAACCAGGCACCCACCTCCAGGGCTCGGGAAACGGGTTCATAGTGGTAGAGCAAGTGAATGAGAGGGTTCAGAACTTGGCAACAGCTTGCACAGTTGAAGGTGGAATGAAGAGGAGAGTGCAAAGAAGATTGATTGAAGGCCCTTCCGTGGACTATCAGAACCTTAATACCACTCCCCTACCCCATGCAGAATACCAGCAATGTAGGGTTTGTTCCCCTTCTCCCAGCACACAGTGTCTCTAGATCAGAATTCAACAACTACCTTACCTCCCCAGAAATTGTTGAATTCTGAACTACAGAAACTAAATCATTGTAGAAAAAAGATTTTCAAATACCTGAGTTTGGAGGTCTCCTATAAATGACTCTCCCAAACCAAACACGTGAGTGAGTCTGTCCCTCTAGGAAGCCTGTCTATGCCTTAGAAACTTGATTCAGCTCTTACTAACTCACACATTCTTAAATATCAGTGAATAACCAAGGTTCAGCAATCACATCAGGAAAGCCTCAAATGTAAAAGGTTGGAACTGAAGCAAATTATTAGGAGAAGGAAACCTAAGGAAACAGAAGAATTCTTTAAAAGAATAATAATCCTTAGAAAGAGACGATAACAGCATTTCATGAAGCAGGATGCCTTGAAAAAAAATACTGGAAAAAAAAACAAGGACTTTTAGAGATTAAAAATATGGTAGCAAAACAATTTTCATTTGGAGGATAGGAGAAGGAAGGTGGAAAAAATCTCACATGCAAACAGAATATGAGGAGATTAAAAAATGTGAAAGAAGAATTTATGAAAGAAGTCAATATGGGGTCCAACAGAGGAAGGAAAGAACATAACTCAGAGTTGAAGGATACAGTTGCTATTTCTGTCATTTACAGTATCGTAATATGTGTAGTTTAATGACATGGGAAAAACTTATTTTACCTTATGAAAAGTTTTTCCAGTTTCTATCCTGAAAGAATGGCGATTTACACAATTCCACATAAATATACGATCCATATACCTCTTGCCCTAGCTGCTGTCTGAGATGTTCTTATGGAATTCAAGTGGAAACATTTTAAATTAGATCGATACAGACCACCTTCAAAAAATAGCTATAAAAGTTTCACATGCCTGATTCACCCCCTCAAAAAAAGAAAAGAAAAAATACTTAAGCTTAAATGTATATAATTTGGAATATGCTTAGACCATGACAGTGGATATAGAAACCGTGTGACCTTTTTTCAAATTTTTAAGCCTGAATATTTTAACTTTCCTGTACCAAAAATATGATTTTAAAGGCTGCTTTATTCTTTTCAAAAGGCTTTAAAAAAAAAAAAGATTTAAAAGTTTTAATTTATCGAACCATATGGAAGGGAAGGAAACACTCGCATACTACAATCCAAAATTTTAATTCTCCCCCCTACCCAAGACTTTTATAGTTTCCGACTTGCTGGTTAGATGAAATATAAACCCTATGATGGAATGCTGTAAGCTCTCAATGCCAAAACCCCACAACCATCTCTAACAGTTTCTTTCTAAATTACAAGATTTGGCAAATTTTGATCCCTAAGGATTGTCTTTGTCTGATTTTGGGCTTCTTGGCCTGGTAATAGGCCATGGACTTAATATAGAATTGGAAAGGTGGGAAATGCCACACATTTTGACTTCTGAATACTTTAAATATATTATAAAATTGAATTGGCCGCTAGTCCCAAGAGAAGAGGAATAGAAATACAGTAGTGTTTTTACCCTTACGTCAAAACTGACCAAAGGCAAACTATGTAAAAATGATATACAACTATATTAGACTATAGAGGAAGATAGTCATGTAAGAATTATATTTTTATGAGACAAATTAGAAAAAGTATTGATTATTTGTTTTTTATTACAGTCAGTGGAATGATTCACTCAGTACATTTTTACAAGTTTTCCTTGAATTTGTGTAATATTTACAGTATTTCAAAAAGTTCAAAGGGATTTAAGGTTTTCCAGAATGCTTTGGCATAGTCTATAGATCAAATCTTTTTTATTTTGCTCCTAAAAATGTCCTCCTCCTCTCTTGTTCAAGTTTTACTTCCTCTGTGAATTCTTGCCTGACTCTCTCAAGCAGTTATTGTTGTTTTTTTTTTTTCTTTCTCTATACTTACGTAGCACTGGTCTCAGTATCTCCGTTCTAGCACTTCCAAAGGGAATGACAGGTATAAATATAAGTCTCTCTTTTGACACTAGATATGGAGCAGGGAGTCAGTCTTCACTTTTTATTTCTTCAGTACATGACATTTCGCTGTGTTAATAACTATCTCTGTACCCTTGTGCATTTTCCTTTTTAAGTTAAGCGATGGATACATGACTCCTTAGTATTTTTATTCCCATACTCTGATATTCATTCCCATGTCAATCCTTTTATTTGGTCAACATATGTATTGAGACATATTACTCCATGCTAGGTACTGCTTTAGTCCTCAGTGATCCATGCTGAAAAATTGAGAGTGGAAGTGCATGATTACAAAGTGGACACAGTAATCTTCCAAAACCCTAGAAGGGGAGGTGGGTACAAAAGGGTGTGCGTCTCTTGAGTGTCTGTATTTGACATGTATTATATCATAGAAGCTTGATAATAACTCTTAGGGACTGAGTATTATCACCTTTTTATAAATGAGGAAACTGAGCTTCGAAGATTTAAAGAACATCTCCCCAAATCACGTAGCTATTAAATAGTAGAATTAACTATTACCTCACGGTTTTCTGAATTGTTATTAATATTCATTCCATATTAAATAATTTTAAGTTTGGGCCCCCCTCCCACTTAGAATACATGATTGAACTGATTGAAAATTTGAAAAGCAAATCACTATTCCCCTCTTTTCCTAACTCATTTTTAGATATTTACCTACCTTTAAATACTGGTTTAGTTTGAGCGGTTAAACTGGTTTGTTTTATTAGGTGTGACAGGTCATGAGCATAGGATGTCAGTTTTAAACTATTGGCACTTTTAGATCCTACATTATACCTTTAATACAAATTTTCCAGGGTTCCCTGGGGAATAGTTCTGTATTAGAGTCATTATAGCCTCCATGTTTAAATATAGTTCAACCCAAGTGTCATCCTTTAAAATATATGGAACTCCCATACCAATGTCATGTCCAATTAAAATACTAAACATGAGATGAGCTTGATTGCTCTGCTTAAAATTGTGATTTATTCCTTTTTTGAACTTTGTTACCTAGAGCAACTGCCATGAATTTAAAATTGGGCATGCATTAAGAGAGAAGGGAAGGAATAACATTTCCATTAATGCGATATACCAGATGATTTTATAGTTGTTTCTAAAGCTATGTGGGCTCTCTAGTTGTGTGCACATGCTTACTTTGATTTTTTTTTTGTCTTTTTGTCGTGTTCAATTTATGTAAGCCAAATATTTTGTAGTTTTTGTGAGCCAGTAAAATTAATATTGACTTAAATTATAGTAAAAGTTACTTGGCTGTTATCTTAGTTTCCAAATTCAGGTTAGTAGGAAAGAAGGAAGGATATTGGAGACTCTGCAATAATTCTTGATACAGAAAACCTTTATTTTGGCTACTGCATGGAAGCACTGAGCCAGACTTCTGTGTCTAGCCAAAGTTAACTGGGCTACATAAAACTACAGTCATGAAAGTACTTGAGATTCTACAGAAAATCTCCATATCCCAGGCTAAAATGATGTCTGTGTAAGTTTATCTGCAAGTGCAAGGCTGTGTGTTTCCATGGGTCTTTTGTAGTTGTTGCTATAACTTAGAGCTAAGACTTTATTTCCTTTCATTTGGCCCTCTCCAAAGCAAAGTTCTTTCCAATTTGCATGTTGACCAACATTTGGATTGTTTTGTTTCATTATAATTACTGTACAGCCATGTGTAGATTAGAAAGGGGAGCAAAAGTAATTTTTCCTGTGACTTTGATTGAATGGTTATTATGAATATATCTAATTCAAGTTGTAAATTTTATTGTATGGAAAGGGAAAACATAATATCTGTATCATGCTACTGAAATACTGGATGAAATATAGAAGGAAGTTAAATCAATACTATATGCAGTTAAGTATTTATATGAAGTTGCCTCATCTGAACTTTATAATGTAGCATTCTGGAGCTAATATAATTATCATTGTATTTTTTTGTTTCAATAGATTTAGGGGATGGAAGTTGAATTTCATTACATGTATATATTGTATGCTGGTGAAGTCTAGGCTTTTTGGGTACCTATCACCTGGATAGAGTACATTGTATGCAATAGGTAATTTTTTATCCCTTAACTCCTGCCACTCTTCCCCCTTTTGAATCTTCGGTGTCCATTTTAGCTGTGTGTCCTTGAGTAGCCATAGCTTAGCTTCTGCTTATGAGTGAGAACATGCAGCTTTTAGTTTTCTGATCCTGAGTTACTTCATTTAGGATAATGACCTCCAGTTCCATCCATGTTGCTGCAAAAGACATGATTTCATTCTTTCTATGGCTCAGTAGTACTGTGTGTGTGTTTGTGTGTGTATCTGATATTTTGTTTATCCATTCATTGGTTTGTGAGCACTTGGGTTGATGCCATTTCTTTTTGATTGTGAATTGTGCTGCAATAAACATGTGAGTGCAGATATCATTTTGGTATGATTTCTTTATCTTTGGAATATACAGTAATGGTATTATAGGATCAAATGGTAGATCTACTTTTAGTTTTTTGAGAAATCTCCATACAGATTTCCATAGAGGTTGTACTACTTTACATTCCCACCAGTGGTGTATAAGTATTCCCTTTGCATATCTAAGCCAACCTCTGTTGTTATTTGATGCTTTAATAGTAGCCATTCTGATTGGAATAAGATGGTATCTCATTGTAGTTTTAATTTGCATTTCTCTAATTAGTGATGTTGAGCATTTTTCACATTGGCCATTTGTAAATCTTCTTTTTATAATAAAAGTGTCTGTTTATGTCATTTGCTCACTTTTTAATGGGGTGTTTTTTTTTCTTGCTGAGTTGTTTGAGTTCCTTGTTGATTTTACATATTAGTCCTTTATCAGGTGCATAGTTTGTGAGTATTTTCTCCCATTCTGTAGGTTGTCTATTTATCCATTTGATTATTTCTTTTGCTGTGCAGAAGCTTTTTAATTTAAGTTCCATTTGTTTATTTTTGGTTTTGTTGCATTTTCTTTTTGGGTCTTAGTCAAAAATTCTTCACCTAGGCCAATGTCAAGAACAGTTTTTACTAGCTTTTCTTCTAGCATTTTTATTGTTTCATGGTTTCAGGTCTTCCTCTTAAGTCTTGAACCATCTTGAGTTAATTTTTATATATGGTGAGAGAAAAGGGTCCAGTTTCATTTTTTCATTATGCATCTGGCTATCCAATTTTCCCAGCACCAGTTATTGAATAGTGTGTCCCTTCCCCAGTGTATGTTTTTGTCTGCCTTATCAAGATCAGGTGGTTGGAGGTATATGGTTTTATTTCTGGTTTCTATATTCTTAACATTGATCTACATGTCCATTTTTATGCCAGTACCATTCTGTTTTGATTACTGTATCCTTGTATTATAATTTGAAATCAGGAAATGTGATGCCTCCAGTTTTGTTCTTTTTGCTTTGGACTGCTTTGGCTATTTGGGTTCTTTCTTGGTTCCATATAAATTTTAGGATTGTTTTTTCTAATTCTGTGAGAAATGACATTGGTATTTTGATGGGAATTATATCAAACCTATAAATCACTTTGAGCAGTCTGGACATTTTAACAGTATTGATTGGTCTGATCCATGAGCATGGGATGTTTTTTCATTTGTGTCTACAATTTCTTTCATCAGTGATTTCTAGTTCTCCTTGTAGCGATCTTTCACCTCCTTTGTTAGATATATTCCTAGATATTTTATTTTTTACTGCTGTTATAAATGGGATTGAGTTCTTGATGTGGCTTTCAGCTTGGTCATTCTTAGTATGTAGAAATGCTATTGGTTTTTATATGTTAATTTGTGAACTTAGACTTGCTGAATTCATCTGTCAAATCTAGGAAACTTTTTGAGGGTATTCTAGGTATAAGATAATATCATCAGCAGAGATATTTTGACTTCATCTTTTCAAATTTGGATGTTCTTTATTTCCTTCTTTTCCCTGATTGCTCTTTCTAGGACTTCCAGTATTATGTTGAATAGAAATGGTGAAAGTGGACATCCTAGTCTTTTCAAATTCTTGGGCTGAATGCTTTAAACTTTTCTCCATTCAGTACGATGTTAGATGTGGATTTGTCATGTGTGGCTTTTATTATTTTGAGGCATGTTCTCTCTGTTACTTTGACTATGAAGCCTAGTGAATATGATAGTTCATTTTTTAGGATCCTCCCCTCTACGCCAAAATACACATTTTTTTGTTATCTACTGTCAATCTTAAAAGTACTCTCCTTACTGCCACTAAGTGACACAGGAATCCAGATATCACCAAAATAAGACTTTTATTCTGCTTTTGTATGTCAGTTTGTAGATGTCACCATTAGAGATACTTTATATTGCCAGATGGTCTCAGGAAGAATAAACATTAAAATACTCAAATTCTTTGGTATTAAAGGTCACATGAAATAATTTTAGCTGTTTTATGTCTAAATATATGTGCTTCTGTGTTTGAAAAGAAATGATAGCTTTTTATTCAGAGGCAAATAAGATTGTTTATTCAACAACACAGGTTGAACTGCATGGTTCTACTTATATGCAGATTTTTTCAATAAATATATTGAAACATTTTTTAGAGATTTGTGGCAATGTGAAAAAACTCTCAGTTGGACTACCATAGCCTAGAAATATTGAAAAAAGTCAGAAAACATAGGTATATCATGAACCCATAATATATAGGTACTAGTCTATCATTTATTGCCATAAAATATATATGAATATTATAAGATTAAAATTTATCAAAATTTATGCATGCTTATAGGATTGTATGTGGAGCCATTTGCAGTTGAGGTAAATGTAAACATATGTAAAGATACATAGTTTAACTGCATAAAATTACTATTGTACCATCTGTAATTTCACAGCCGCCGCCTCTTGCTATCGTGGTGAACTTAAGTGTTGGGAGTATCCACTTAAAACACTGTCTGACACTAATTATCTCTGCCTGAACAGTTCATCTCTCTAGTAAATTGTGTATTGCAATAAAAAGTGATCTCTCTTGGTTCTGCATATTTTTTGTGTTTAGTACAGTGTCGTAAACCTTGAATGACACCATGGCACTCATGTGAGGTGCCATGGGTGATAATGGAAGTGTTCCCAAGAAGCAGATAAAAGCCATGGCATTACAAGAAAAGGTTGAATTGCTTGGTATGTACCATTGATTGAGGAGTGCAGCTGTGGTTGCCCGCTATTTCAGACAGACCACTCATTTTGTAAACAGATACAGTATTCATAAATACAGTACCATAAATGCATTTTTGTTTTTCTTAAAAATAACACTTTCTTTCTTCTAGCTTATTTTATTGTAAGGATGCAGTATATAATACAGCATGCAAATGTGTTAATTGAGTGTTGATGTTATTGGTAAGGATTACACTCAACAGTAGGTTATTGGTAGTTACATGAAAATTTATTACATGCATTTTCAACTGGATGAAGGACTGGTGTCCCTTGTTCAAGGGTCAGTTGTATGTCACATTTTGTTATTTTGTTTGGTTTCTCTATTTGGCCTGTAGTTATCTTTTTTTTTTTTTTTTTGAGACAGAGTCTCATTGTGTTGCCGTGGCGTTAGCCTTGCTCACAACAACCTCAAACTCCTGGGCTCAAGCAATCCTTCTGCCTCAGCCTCCTCAGTAGCTGGGACTACAGGCATGAGCCACCATGCCCGGCTAATTTTTTCTATATATTTTAGTTGGCCAATTAATTTCTTCCTATTTTTTTTAGTAGAGACAGGGTTTCACTCTTGCTCAGGCTGGTCTTGAACTCCTGACTTCAAACAATCCACCCGCCTCGGCCTCCCAGAGTGCTAGGATTACGAGCGTGAGCCACTGTGCCCGGCCTGTAGTTATGGTTTAATGCAACTTAAATAGTCAGCCAGCTTAAGCCCTCCTGATCCCCCAGTACTCTAATATGCCATGTTATTGGAAGCATGTAGATGGAGAAGTGTCATGCCTCTTAAATCTTGGTTTTCTTATAGGACTCAAAAAAGCCCATCCTTTTTAGAAACCTGCATTACCCACATGTTTTTGAGCCTGAGCTGTGTCTCATGTTCTCTATTAAACAGTGGTGATACAAAGACTAATGGGGTAGAAATTCATAACAAAAGCCAATGTATACCATTATTGTGACTGGTAGAAATTGCTTTTGTTTTAAAAAGGACCATTACGTAGGTATTTTCGTCATGTTTATTTTATATTTATTATAGGCGTGGGATTCCATACCACTTGGGAGGCTTACCCCCCCATTTTATAGTTCTTTAATTTGTTAAATAAACCCCATTGATGTATTACGATACTTGATTTGACTTCACAACTTTGGGGTTGGTATTCTTTCTACTACATCATTTTGACTCTCCTATCATGTAATAAAGGATGAAAACATTTTAATGTGAGATAAACTGTTTTTAGTTTATGCTGTATATTTTCCTAGCTTGATAATTTTTCTAATAATGCATCAAGTTGAAGAAAATTTGAGTGTCTCTTGTTCTTAAAATAGCATCCTTCTCTAAGGTATGTTTACTCTTAGGAAAGGTGGTACAGATAACTCATGTTTTAAAAAACAAACATCTTTCCTCTGAAATGGTTAGGCCAACACTTTTACAAAAGGAGATTGCCTTTCTTTCCTGTGGCGTATGGATATGAATGTGTATCCATACACACACAGAAAGGGTGCCGCATCTTTTCCAAGACATGGAAGTCTTCGTTTTTTGCAGATTCAGAAATAGGTTCAAAACCAGCCCAGCCATGAACTTGTTCACAAGCCCATAAGGTTTTGGTGATTTCACCTTATGTTTACATATGTCACATTTGAGGTCCATGAGGCCTGCAGAGCTATAGATTGTCTCCTTAGTTTTTACTAAAATTACTCTTGTTCCAAACACAATTCTGGGCTAAGCTTCATTTTTTTCCCCCAAGTCCTTCTTAACTTGTCATTGATCTCACATATCCCTTGACAGAAATCCTCATCTGTTGTTTTCGTACATTGTAAATAAATATCACACATAAGGTGGCTCCTCATCCTGCCCCTTCAGTGGTCGTATCAATCACAATACCTCCAGAGATTAGGTTATACTCTCTGTCATATAATGGAATAGGCATTTTGTATATGCTATTGCATTGCCTCCTTGATAATCCCATGAACTAGACACCTACTTTGTAAATGAGGAAGATTTGACCTCAGCTTCACAGAGGTTAAATCTAAGTCTGTGTCCAAAGCCTATTACATTATACTACTACTCTTTTTTTTCTACAAGCTGTACTATTTACGCTCTAGCCTTTTGTTGATTATGCTAAAATGTACATATGTGGTGCTTCCTGTGCATAAATGCCTACCTTCAAAATGCATAAAAACTTATTTTTAAAGCAAATTCTCCCGTTTTTAGATACAGTTCTGAAGTAAAAGGCATTTTCTGTGTATATCTTTAAATAAAAAGAATTTTAACATAACTTCTGATAAAAGGGATTTAAGTATCAGTATATGGGAAGTAACAAAATAATAATAGTAATAGTGAAGTTTAAAACTGAATTTTTAATTTAAATGTGGTAGTATATGGTTTTCCTCAAATTTCAAGGTTTGAAGGATCCATTAGGATATTTCAACCTGAACAGTGTGTGGGTGGGGAGTGTGAGAGACCTGAGTGAAGTGACTTTGACCTTTACCTGTTAAACATTTAACTGGTAGAACACTGAGTTGGAGCCAGAGCACCTGAGCACTTACCTGCCTAGTATAATAATTTATTTCTTCTCAGAGTGGAAAGCATAATTCTTTTAAGAGGCTTAAAATTGCAGGACTCTCATTTCTAACACGTAATTGAGGCTCTTTGTCAAAAGTGACAGGATGAGGTACATTCTCGGGCATATACTGTAATTCAGTGCGCATTGTAATAACAATACTTCAGGTAAAGGACAGCAACATGCAGAATGATTCACCTATAAATAGGACCCTTTGGCCAGTTTGACATTAGCCATGTGACGTGGTTTAAGGTGGGCTTTGACCATTGCATAAAGCCATGTATTATGATATACACATAATGGAGAAATAGATAATATAGTTGTTAGATATAATGGTCAGTCCCAAACTTTTTATCCCTGAAAAGTGAAGCTTGAAGATACCATCTACTATATAGTTGTTCGATGTATTATTTTAAGGGATGAAACACAAATAGCTAGAAGAGCAAACTCTGCTTGAATTAGAAATTTTCTCACTTTAAGCAGGGCATTCCTGATCATAAGCCTATGGTCTTATGTTGTAAGATTTCTTGGCAAACCTCAAAGAGATTATTACCTCAGTAAAGGATTAAGTTTAAATCTATTGCTTTGGCTCAAGATGCCTTCTTGAGGGTATCTGCTTTCCTCTTTTCTACCTGGGGTACGTGTTTGACACAAGTGATCATTGTCTTTTCCACTGCCTTTCCACACATGAGAAAGAGCGGTCTTTGTCCTGACCCCCTCACCACTTCAACAGTTGTCTATACTTACATTTATGTATAAAATAACTGCATCTGGGCCTTGATATATTTGCTTTGACTGTAAACACTGGCAAAGCTGACTCAACAAGTAGCATTACATGGCAAGGATTACTTTTGGTAAGAATGAAATGAGGAATTTCAAATGTGAAATTTAAGAATGCCAAGATTTTACTACTGCCATTATTGTTTTGGTAGTTTCTATTAAAGCCATATTTCCAAAATACATTCCAAAAATGTATTTCATGGAACAGTCATACTTTCAGAATCTAAAAAAAATCCAGTAGTCCAAGTACTATGGGAAAAGCTACACACTATATTCCCATTAATGGCTCTTAGTGTCTTTTTGTATTTAAAGCCCCATTTAGAATACTTATCATGGAACAGTTTTTTCAAGGTGAACCTCTTGTCATCCTGAGAAAAGAATGTTCTGCCAAATGTACTTTGGAGACTTTTATAATATGGCAAGCTGAAAGGGAGCCAGACATAGTGCAAAAAGTTTTAGAAATAAACATAGGTGTTAAAACCCAATTTTTTTTATACAGCAATAAACAAAAAAGATATTTTAATCTAAAACCTACTCAGTTAATATAAACTATATGTTACTGGAAATTTTTTTTTCTTAATTGAAGTATATTTTACATATGCCTTTACTCCATTTTAAGTGTACAATTAAATGATTTTCAGTGAATTTACCGAGATGTACAGTTAATCACATAAATCAGTTTTGGAGGAATTCCTTTCCCCTATTGAGACCCCTAATTCTGCTCCCCAACTACTTTTCA